>JAMLFY010000018.1:1786056-1885003 GCA_030441495.1 Dalbergia oliveri
GATAGGCAAATGTTGCAACATTCCTAAAGGCTTTTGTGCTCAATTTTCACCTTTTGTTAGACTCAGCACTTACTAACCCAGGCTACTATCCTTTCAATCCGGGCCACCAAAACATATTCTTTAAATCCTAATACATCTTGGTGGTACTAGGATGGATGGTGAAGTAGCTTTTATGGGCCTCCTCCAAGATACTTTTCTTGAGGTCACCATCTTGCGGTAACACAAATCCGCCCTTCAAACCTCCACAAACCATCTCGTCCCCTTGCTCAAAACCCTTAGCTTTCCAGCGTTTTACCGCCTCAGGGTCTCCTGAAATCTCATCTTCTACTTGTGCCATTACAACTCTCTATTTAAACCCACTTGTTACCGTAAGATGGCACATCTTCACACTCTTTCTTATTGACATCCCCAAATTCATGTCCTTAAACTTCTCTATTAGCTCAATTTCCTTGACCATCATTGGATAAGCATAATGACTTTCCACTAGGCATCCATTTAAAACTACATTGGCCTTGCCGAGGTGGTAACTTAAGCCGAAATCATAGTCCTTTAGGGCTCATCCACCTTCTTTTCTCATGTTTAACTCCTTTTGATCAAAAAGATGCTTAAGACTCTTGTGATCGAGAAACTTCAAACCTTACTCCATACAAGTTAATGCCTCCAAATCTTTAAGGCAAACACTATGGCGGCTAACTCTAGGTCGTGGGTAGGTAGTTAACCTCGTGTAGGCTCAAGTTGTCTAGACACGCATAGGCTACCATTTTCTATTTTGCATCAAACACATAGCCTAAACCTTTTTAAGCATCACAATATACCTCGAGGGTACACCTGGTTTTGGTAAAACCAAACTGTCGAGACCAACTTTTCCTTTAACTCTTGCAAGCTCTTTTTACAATCGGGAATCCATGAAAACGGGGTGTTCTTCCTAGTGAAGTTTGGTTAAGGGAAGGGAAATCCTGGGAAAATCCTTTAATAAACCTTTGGAATAGCCCGTGAAACCCAAAGCTCCATATTTTGAATACGGTGGTCGGTCTATCCCAATTCATTACGGCTTCTATCTTATGTGGTAAAATAACCATACCTCCTTTTGATACTACATGTCCCAAAACTTCACTTCTCCTCCAACCAGGTTTCACACTTAGAAAGCTTAGCATACAACTTCTTTTCCTTCAACACCTCAAAATTACCTTAGGTGACTTTCATGTCCTTCGTTAGCTCTTCCAATAGATGAGTATATCATTTATTAAACAATCACGAACTTATCTAAATAGTGTCAAAGATCCTATTCATGTAGTCCATGACACAATCGGGTGCATTTGTCAGTCCAAAAGACATCACGTAAACTCAAAATGTCCGTACCGTGTCCTAAAGCTGGTGTTTAGGAATATTCCATCTCTCACCCTAATTCTGTGGTATCCCGATCTCAAATCAATCTTAGAGAATACCACCGCTCCTTTCAACTTGTCTCATGAGATCATTTATCCTAGGCAAAAGGTATTTATTTTTCATCATTACACGATTCAATTGCCTATAATCTATACATAACCTCATGCTCCCATCCTTTTCTTACAAAGAAACTCGGGGTCTCCACCGGAAAGCACTAGGTCTTATAAAATTCTTCTCTACAGCTCCTCCAATTGGGTTTTTAGCTCCTTCAACTCCAAGGGTAACATCCTATAGGGGCTATTCAGATAGGTCCCGTTTCCTTGAAACTAACTCAATGAGAAATCCACTTCTCTCTCGGGAGGGAATTCTGGAATTCATCCAGAAATACCTCTGGATACCCTCTTACCACCTAATAATCATCTATGTTCTGCTCAAAGTCTACCTCGCTAGCGGCTAGGATATCCCTTAAGTCTCCTCACTATAGTACATTACGAAATTTACATAAAGTTTCAAGGTTTGACTAGTCTTGCTAGGGATACAAAAATAACAGACTTGGTGTAACAATCTAACAACATGGTTAGCGTAAAGCCAATCCATGCCAAGAATTACTCCTATGTCTTTCAAGGGTAAACAAATTAAATCTATGACAAAGAGATCTATTTTCAAGAGGAGATGACAATTTAAACAACAGTTACATGTATATATAGGACGGTTTGGGTAGGAGAGAAATAATAAGGTCAAAAGGAAGCTTAGAAACTTTCAAATTTAGAGACTCAACACTAGCATGTGATAAAGGAATGAGTAGCACCAGAGTCATATAGCACAGTTAAGGTTTACCATTTAATTTGCACTTACCTTTGATGAGGTCGTTGGATCTCTATGCGTCTTCCCCATAGGTGAAGACTTTCCTTGGTGTTAGAGCTGGGTTCTGACTTGACGATCCATTGCTTCTGAATCTTTAACATAGTGGCTTGCTTGCCACATTTGAAACATACTCCTTGACGGCTAGGCAGTGGGATTATTGCCATGATTTTTTCCATCTGCCCTGAGCACTCTACCCTTGTGCGGACGGGAGTAGGAGGAACTCCTTGGGGTGCCTTATTCTTGTTCCCATTGGGCCCTCCTTGTTGGTTGTTGTTGTTGTTGTTATCCGAAGGACTACCCATTTTGCCTTTTTGATTGTTGTGGTTCCCGCGGCGTTATGGTTGAACCGCGCTCGGAGGTGCGTCCGAAGGGTCTGGTTTACATGTCCCCTTTGTTGTTATTGATGATGATGTTTGTTGGTGTTGTTGATGCTTGAACTGGTTGGATTGGGGTGATGGGGAAGTGATTCAGTTGATTGTGGTGTTGCGGCTTAACCTTGGGCTTGAAGTCCCGCTCCACCTGGACGATCCGCCCCACGTTTAGCTTCTGTGCCTTCTTTGATATTCGGCACTTGTTGACTAGGGTGGAACCCAATCTCCATGTGTGCCAGGATGTTAAGCTCGGCCTCAACCCCGCCTAATACTTAACACACTTCCAAACCTCATTGAGATTCCCTTGGAAAATCGAGAAAACTTGATCAATTTCAAACTTTACCGTGTACTTGGGCGCAGGTCGATCCACCTTGGACCAATGTCCTTTGCGTTCCTCACAGGTACGTCTTGAACAGCTCCCAGTTGATCCCTGTCCTTGTAGCTTCTAGCAACCTCTTGATGAAGCCCACCAAAGTTCTGCGACTCCATCATGTGTGGAGCAGCTATTTTTTGTCTCCTAAACAGGCAACTACCAGAAATTTTTCCATGTTCTTATCCATCTCGTCCCTTGTCGGATTCAAGCTCCACGAAGGTCGGGGATTGGCCTTGCTGACTCCCAAACGGGCTTGTTGACGGCCTCGGCTATAGGACCTTGTAGCATCCCTCGATGATTCCATGCGATCAAGATGTGCGTTCATCGCCTCAGCCATTCTCGTAAGAGGACCTGACCTCGTTCCCTTGTTCACCTTTGTTCACGTTCCTATTTTGTCTGGGTGCCATTGGTCCCTAAACACACAAGTCAACAAACACGAGGTGATTGGGCTCATATTCAAGCCAAATGAGCTAGTTACCATGGCACAAACATGGGAGCCATGGTTAGAGAATGCTTTTACCTTATAGCGGTATTCTCAATAGCTAAGCACTACATGACATATATCGTAACATGCCTATAAAGCATGGCCAGTCTAATCCCAGGCTCCGTGAGAATTCGACCGCTCTTATACCATACATAACACCCTAATATTTAACCCTAACATGCCTAGGATGTATTAAGATTAACTATTAGTTATTACTTCCTTTTGAACATCATTTGTAAAATAACTTAGCGGAAAATAGATAGAATAAATTTTTTTTTTGAAATGGAATATGTAAAAGAAAGTGCGAGCCTTCGCGTAATACATAAACGAAATGTAAGAGAAGAACAGATAAACCATACAAGACAAAAGCAATAAAGAACACCTTAATCATGAAAACATTCTTCATAACATTAATTAATCATAGTTTAGTACATAACTACTGAATATAAAGGAAAAGCATAAGTCTTACCCATATACGTAAGAGCTCAGGACATAAGAAATTGGAAATACATAAACCCAAGGAAAATAAAAGCAAGTACATGGTAAAATCCCTAAAAGACAATAACTCCCACTATCACTACCCTCACCCTCCACGCCTATCTTACTACATGAATCCTCCTAATGGGAGATGTAGCCCACGAATGACGGAGCTCCTCCCATGAGCCCAACGAAGCGGAGATCTAGGCATGGGAATTCAGGGATGGCGTGGCCTCCATGACGTGGTCGCCTTTCGGGCTATTGAACACGCCTCGCATGCTTGAGCTGGTACAGTGTCCTTGCTACCTCCATTGAGATGCATAGGGAAAGAAGGGAAGAGCCCTCCAAGAATCGGCCTCCGATCAAGAATGGGAACATACTCGGGTATCCGTACCGCCAATAGTGTGAGAAGCCGGTATTTACGGTCTCGCCTCGTTTCTGTGTCGTGTCCTCTCAAAGATCAGGTCGTCACCAAAAGATGAAGTTTGTTCAGCGATAGCCGGAGACGGGAAAGCAAAGGCGTCCCACGTACACAAAAACATGCACCTTACAATGACCCTGGAAATGGTAAGACTGATGCTCGGGTCATAGTGCACCTCCCAGTCGGAGGGTTATGAAGATCACGAATTACGCCATCAAATGTCGAAGACGTAACGGAAAGAGAAACAGAGAGAGGGTGAGAATCTTGCTATAGAATCTCAGGAAGGAAACCTCTATCCTAGTGTCATCGTTTACGCTCCAGGAACTCTTGGGTTTATTTTATGAAAGGTTAAACATGCAAGGTTCATTATGAATTTCATAGAAATCATTATCCAGGTTGTCTTTTATGATGAATCTTAATGCATGTATGCAGCATAGCAAAATCATGAATGCATCAATACTTTAGGCAAACTGAACAATAATCAATCAATATTTAAGTGGCATGTAACTTCTCTTGAATATCATTCCTTCTTTCAAACTTGTGACACCAAACATCATAGGTAACCGCACCCTAAAACTAGGCTATGAGCTCATACCTTAACTAGTCGTCATGAGTTCTTACTTATCCTCTTGATAAGCGAAATCATAATCATAATCATAATCATCATAATCCCGACTCCTAGAGTACGAGTAGGGGCCTAAGGATCACCCATCATGGACTTTTTCCTTTTTTTAAATGCATCGACTTGGTTAAGACCAGCGACTTTGTCCGCTTTGGCAGTGGCTAATGTCGATGCCCTCACAGGTTTTACCTTCTCCTCACCGGAGTAGGAGAAGTACGTCTCGATGTGTTACATTAAACATCTTAAAACTTTCTTAAGTCTCAATTTGATGGACAATTGGTAGGCATAATAACTGCGTTTTGAATTTCCTCAAATTTGAGTCATGCCACATAACTCACATAATACATGTTGTCTCATAGATTCCTTAATATTAAACCTTCAATCATGAAAACATACTTTCTTTGATTAATCTATATCACATGGTTCATCACATTATGCCCATAACATACTAAAAGCATCATCACAACACACCATGAATCCTTATGTTATCAAACTCATGTCATTAACACATTCATACATAACACAAGCATACTTGCTTGGTCTCTTCTCACATCATACTTCCTACCTCATGGTGTCTTATGTTTGGCCCTTATTGTCTTACTTGTGTTCCAATTATCCTAACCTTTATTACAGAATTTATAACACCTAAGGGATCATTACCTATAATTCTTTCTAACATTTATGTTCACTAACTCATCCAATCAGCATTGTATAGATTAAACATCATGATCATTATCTCGACTATGGGGGATTCTAGGATCTACACCTTAGACTCTTTTCTAAGTTCCCTTTGCCTAAGATCCTAGGTTCAACTTTTAGGCATAAACATAATTATGGGTCATCTTCCTTAAGCTCAATTATGCTGGAACAAAAGTTATTATTATTCTCGTGTCTAAGGGTGTTAAGATTTTAGTTCTCAAACCTTTCTATTTACTTAGTCTTTTGAACCGTCAAATCGTTCCCCACTTTACTCAAACATAATCTTATCATTCTAACTCCTTAAAAGAGAATTCATAACAGTGGCCAACAAATAGAAAACCAAAGTATGTATCACGCACAATCGCATAAAATCATGTTATAAGTGCATACGAGTTATAGTCTTCTCTTGGAATAATTTCATGAGCAAAAAGGTGTTCGGTAATCGATTACATGTGCCTGGTAACGATTACCAGGACTAAATTTTATTCTAGGTTCAAAAACAACCGGGAATCGATTACATAGGATGGTAATCGATTATTAGGGTTAAATCTATTTTCAAAAGAACATTAAGTAATCGATTACACAAAGGTAATCGATTACAGGGGTTTAAGACCTTTGGGCATGAAGAACACCTTGGTAATCCATTACATTGTATGGTAATCGATTAAGAAACCAAAAATCTTCGAAAAACCACTTGGTAATCGATTACATAAGTTGGTAATCGATTAGAGTTCCTAAATTTGAGAAAACATGATTTTTGACACATTCCAAACTATTTAAACACCTTGAGACCTCATAAAACATTTTTCCAACATTTTCCTGAAATCATCCTTACATTTTACAAAATCAAACCATCATTGTATCATACTAAAACACATCCATTTTTTTATGGTTAAAGTTTCCCTTTGAAGATACTTAGGGCAAGTCTTTGAGCTCTAGAGTATTTAGGTGATAACATAAACTTAAACATGCTATGCACTTATTTTACTTTTTAGAAAATAAAGTGAGAGCATAAAATAAATATGAGATGCAACCTCATTATTATCTTTAAGATTAAGTGATGACTTGAAATATAAACATGAAATGCAAGCTTGGAAATTAAACATGATAATGCAAGTTCATTTAGTTATTCTTGAGAGTTTAGTGATGGCATCAAAATAAACATGCTATGCAAGGCATAAACTTAAACATGAATGCAACTTGTTTTATCTTAACTAGAGCTCTTGCAAGACTTTAGAGGGACATTAAGCCTAACCCAACATGTATCTTAACAAATAAATGAGCTTTAGAGTTCTTAGCACCAAACTTCAAAGACTTTGGTTTGAACTTCATCATCAAGCTCAAGAAAATGGACTAAGACGAAAACATCAACACTCAACAAAACATCATAAAAAAACTACTCATATTCTTTATTTTATTGCTCATGGGCTTCAATCTAGAGTAAAACTCTTAGAATGGCCGACCAACTTTAAGGTTGGCAAGGGTAAGCTTAGAGCTTTTTGAAACATGTGATTAATTTTCTTAACAAAACTTTTGTGATCTACTCAACATTTTTAGCAAACTTTGTTCAAACAAAGGAAAGGAATGAAATCATTTAAGGGGAAAGAAAAAGGAACGAAAATAAAACCAAGGAAAAGAAAGAAACACAAGCATGTATGGTCCAAGACCAAGTTGTTTCAAGCTTTAGAGGTTTCTCACATGACATCACAAGTCATTATCTTGAAACCTCATCATCAAGCCAAAGTTTTCTCAAAAAGGCTCTAGGCCGAAAATAAAGGAGAGAAGAAGAACTTTGAAACCAAGAGAAACACTAGAACTTTCTTAAAGGAAGCACACAAAACTTGGAAAATAAACCCCTACCTAAAGAAGTCTTGAAGAGAGGAAGGAAAGCTTTGTTTCTTGAGAGAGAAAAGAAGGAAATCCTTCTTGGAAGAACTCGGAGGGAAAGAGGAAAGAGGTTCTTTGAGTTTGGGAGAAAGCTTGAAGTTTGCTCAAGTGCATAAACATTCAAAGAGCTTTCAAGCTAGTGTATTTATAAAGATTGAGAGCTCATGGATGGCCTAGTGGAAGGAGGAGTGGCCGTCACTTTGAGGGAGAAGGAGAAGAAATATCTCTTACAAGGCATGGCTTTGAGTATGGGTTAAAGCATGGTTGAGTATGGGCATAAGTATGGGCAAGGCATGGTCTTTGGTTGAGGAAAAATTCAACATGTGGCACTTCTTTTGGGAGAATTTTGGCCATCAGCCAAAGGGAAAGGATTTTGTTCATGTAATTGTGGTTTAAGGATGTGTTTAGGTGTTTTCTTTTATTAAGGTTTTGATTAGGAGTTTGTAAGAAGGTGTTTAGGTAAGGTAATTGGCTAATTAAGGATGTCAAGACTTGATTAGGGAGTGGTCATACTAGATTAACAAATTAAATTCATTTTTTAGTCAAATGAGGTATGACACAATTCCTTAATTTAAGGAATTGGAGAGAGAAAACACTATTTAAGATTCCATGACTAGGAATCTTGAATTAAAGAATGCAATTAGAGTTTAACTAAGCAATCTTAGGTTCTAATTAACCTTAATAAATTATTTTGACTCTAGATTAATTATCGAAATAAATTAATCTTCGATTAGAGCCTAATATTGCTTAGGTTTGCTTAATTGCGTCATTAGGCTTATGTATATTGCTAGGGGCAAAATGGTAATTTTGCACTAAACTTCCGGACCTTTCGGGCTTAACTAAATATCAAATATCACTCATAAACATCATTCCAAACTTCCTGGAAGTTCCTGGGCTCAAACGGCACATTTTACCCGTGTAGATACAGGAGGGTATTTTGGTCATTTGAGCCGAAAGTTCGAAAATGAGATTTTCACCTCTGATATCAAACATAATAATTATAACCCCCTTCAAACATTGAGTTGACCCATCGAGCAACTGCCGGGCAACTGCCCTTTAATTCGGGTAAAAATGACCTCAGGGCATTTTGGTCATTTACTCAAATAGAAAATCAGGCGTTACACGGAGCTTCAAGACTAGAAATTCAGGCAACACCTATATAGTCTCGTTATGATTTTTTTAGGAAATAGGAGTCCAAAAAAGTTTAAAGAAAATTCACAAACTAGCCTAGGATGTTAGCTTCAAATATATTTTTTTCTAGCTCATGCAAATCACTCCTCAGAAAATTCGCTAACAAATACTGCCTTGGACAAAATGAAATTTCAGCAAGCATGTTTCAACTTCTCTTTAGCAAAATGATTTTTCCACAACACTAAACTACTCCACCAAGCAAATACATCTATATATGAGTAATCAAACCATGGAACCAAGAATATCAATTTCAGCCAAACCAAGACAAGAAGAAATGAACACAGGTAACAAGAACCCTACTTTTCAAAGCTTTAGAGCTTTATACTTCAAAAGTGTTCCAAGGGATATTCTCTTCACTTCAAGGACTCCTCAATCTGTCAAACCTTCCTTAGGAAGTGAGGAAGTGATATGTCAAGGTGAGGATTGAGGAGATTTGAGATTTTAATGAGCTCGAAGATTTAGTAGAGTATGAGGAAGTGGAGAGTTTTGTGAAAGAATCTTGGTGTTTTAGTGATTTTGAGCTAGGGTTTTGCAAGCTTTGAAGCTTCTCAATGGAGGTTTGGACGAAAGAACATCCAAAGGCTGTGTTTTAGAGGTCTTGGCCGAAATTAGAGGTCTTTGAGTGATAAGTTGGTGGCTTATCTCTTCTCTATCTTAATATAAATGTAGTATTTATATAGGTAAAGTGTAATTTTTCTTCTTTTTGGGAAAGAAATTATATGAATGGCTAGGATTTGATTGGATAGTGAAAGAATGAATGTTGGCCATCCACTTGGCTCATAATAAGTGGATGTCTTTGACACTGGGCGCAAGTAGCTTTGGTGTTAAAACCATATCGAAGTTATACCATTTTAACGAACAAGATATTGGCTCTGAGTAAATATATAAATGAAAGGCCATGATTGAAACTTACTTTTCAGCTTCAATCCTTGCCATCCACTTACATAAGTGGTTGGTAATTACTTGGCCATCAAGTAACTTATAACTGTGTTAAAAATTTATTTAAAACTCTATCAATCCAAAACATCATACCCTGTAGTCAAACATTACCCAAAAATGAATTTTAGGTATAACTTCTCATTCCTTATAATTTATAACCTTAACCTTCTCTTTCCGAGTCCCTGCATTTCCCAGTCTTTCTATGGTTCCACTATCGCACTGGGCTGTAATGGACCGCAAGGTCACTATCCATCCTTAGAAATTTTTTTTTAACACGTCCGTTGGGTCAATTACCATTTGTTAAACTATTAGATTTTTTAAATTATGAATAATAAAACTCAAAATTAATTTTTTTAAATAAGTTTTTAGGTCGTTACATTACCACCCACCTTAAAAAGAATTGTGACCTCAAAATTCATTTGAAAACAATTTCAAAAGACAAATTTCATAAATCAAACAAGGAATAAAACAGTTTAAACAATTCAATTCAAATCCTAACGTTCTTACCTTAGGTCGAAATCTTGGTGGTGACGTCCCTTTAGCACTTATGGTGAATACTCGTGACTCGTTTTATTGTGGCTTTGTAGTTGGTTTTGAATTTCTATTTGGACATTCTCTCATTATGTGTCCTGGCTTATACCACAGCCAATAGCATACGTCTTCCCAAGCTCAAGCAAGGTTTACCCTCATAGTTTTACATTTTGCACAATCTTGGCTCTGGTTGACCATTGTTGTTTCTCCTTATGTGGTTTGATTGAAACTATTTCTTCAAGGGCGGGTCATCCTCATAGTTCTGGTCTTCAAGGGCCAGTTTTATTAGAAGTTTCTTTAGCAGATTGAGCGGTTGCTAACTTCGTATTGAAGTCCTCTGCATGACGGCTTGTTTACCAATGTCGCATAATTTCAAATTTCTAAGAGTCCCAGGACTTCAATGTGTTCACGTAATCCTCCTTCATACTTCACCCACTTACAAGCTTCATCAGGATTATGCCCAAGATAGTGGAAAACTTGCAAAGCTCTTCAAACTTGTCTATGTACCTGGCTCACTCATAGACCTTGTTGAAGTGCTCATTAACTCCAACTCCTTTGCATTCCTCAAGAACTACTAAAATACTTGTAATAAAAAGCTTCTTTAAACACTTCCCAAGTAACTTTAGTCAGAAGCTTCAAATAACCCCTTGGTGCCAACCCACCAGTAATTTACCGCTTATAGCATGTATGTAGCAAAGGCCACTTTTTGGTTTGCAGACCTAAGAACTGAGAAAATCTTCTCCATAGATTTGATCTATTCTTCCGCTTTATTTGGATCAAAAGCTCCTTGAATGGGGGATGGTTTGCCTTCCCAACTATGCGAACTTTTGGTATCAATGTCCACTTTGATCCTCAAGGTTCCCAAACTCCTGGATTTCTCTTTCTGCATATTGATTCAATCTTTCCATCATCCTGTTGGCTACTTAGCATGTTCTCTCATGGCAACCGCCATCTCACAAAAAGTGTCCATCATACCCACTTCATCTCCATGTCTTTCCTAGTACGTCAATTGAAGTCATCCTTTATCACACCAAACAAGAATTATTGAGTTGATCAAACTCAATATCAAGCTAAAGTGCCGCAATAACCAATATTGAACTAATGTCATATAGATATATAGAATTATAATGTATTACATTTGCTTAGGAGACATAGCCAAGATTATTCCTTAAGGTCCTACAAGGATGAACGCCTCAATATCATAATGTAACATACTCCCTAACACCCATCCTACTATAGTGCTATGCTCGAAGTCATAACATTACAGGAAGTAGTTGTTACTCATAACTACTTTATAGACTTTATCTTTCTCATTCATAGGAATTTTATGCGTATGTTGTAATAAATATGAGCCTTGCACTAAAAGCTATACTAGATTTTTTTTTCTTTTGCATATCGCAATCCTTTCAACATAATAATCGTCATATAGAAATATTGGAAAACAATACGCATCCTAAGAAGTTGGTCACACGATAATTTACATTTTTATATCACGTCCATAGTTAGTTAAGTCATATAAGCATAGTATATACATTCACACCTAATTACATATTTACTTTGAACAACCCTACCCTGGTCTCTTTAGACCACCTATCTCTGGGTTAAGGCCTAACAAAATACAGCCAACTATGTACATATAAACCTAACTCCCTCAGTTTAGCGGCGTCAAAAGGTCAAACATAAGAGCCATGATAGTCAGATAATGTGAGGGACTCTAAGCATACGACATCTATCAACAAACTGGGTACACCATAGTAGATCAAGCGGGTGGAGAGTAGTGCCCATTAGGCACGTCAGCTAAGTAGCCCCAGTCTCGCTACCCCCTGAAGGAGTAGAGGAACCAGAAGATGTCTCCTCTGAAGGATCAACTTAGGATTTTGGAGGAGGCCTGGTGGCTGGTGTTAGTCATATAACGGAAAGGAAAGAAAAGGGGACGCTGGATCAAAAGTAGGACTCATAACAGGAGTAGCAACGGCGAGCAAAAAGTACATAAAGACAGATTGAGATTAGCAATTATGTAAGTGACCTTAGCTCCTGTCTAGTGCCACTGCACATTAGGCATTCTAGGAAGAACACGATTGAGGCCATCTATATAAAATACATCACATAGGAGGAATGAGAATCAATGATTCCCAGGAGGAAACACCCGTCGTTACTCAATGATATTCAACTTAATGCAAAATAAGCAATGTAATATGTAGTGGTTTATGTAATGGTCTCATTAATTAGTGTCATTATTTCTTATGATCTAATTTCTTATTAGAAAATGTTAAACTTAATGGTAGAACCCATAGGACTCTTCTAATATACTTCTCTGTGGATCGACTGCAACGATGTAACGCCGTTACAACCTGATATAGTTCACTAGATGGAGTACGTCTATACATCTCATTTTGAATAGCCTCGCTATTCTTTCTAGGACATCCCTTTTCTCATAACGAAGTAACCGTCGCGATTACAACCTGATATAGTTCTAAGGGCGTAGCACGTCTACTACTACGCTGAATCCATGAGCTTACCACTAAGCAATTAACATTACATAAGGCTTATTTCTTAAAATTTCCCTTTTTATAAAGATCTTTAATTTTGGCTTAGGGGAACCTTATGATTTCTAAGAGAAATTCTTTCTAATAATTCTATATCTCATACTCTTGCTTGAGATTTTCTTGAAATCTCCTTAATTCTTATGAGATATTCTAAAATCTATTAAATTTTTATGAAATTTTATATCATCATAACTTGTAAAATTCTTCATGACGAAATTCTTATAATTTTAAGGTAAAGAACCCAAGTTTCTTGAACAATAATTGCTCTTAAATTTTGAAGACACAACCAAGTTTTGCTGCCATTTTTTTTTTTTCAAGCTTGATCATTATGTATAGCAAGATAAAACAACTCAAGAATTATTGCAGAAAAATTAGCACATAAGACTTTAGCACATACCCACTTATAGCACTTCTTATTATGCAAACCAAGATTTAGTGCCTAAGATTTCAGCACACTAAAAATTCCAGCACATGAAATTCCAATACACAAGATTTCATAACAATCCAAGCACTTATAAATTCTGAAATTTCTGAATAAAATTCTGGTTGTTTGTATACAAATCTCATCACAACTTAGTCCATCATAGATTCTAAGAATTGGTTTCAGATTTTTTAGCAAGTTCACAAGGGTTGTTCTTGATTTCTTCTTCCATATCTATCAATTCAACACATGTAGTTGCTAGAAAAATTTCTGATTTCAACATAAACAATTCCATCATAATTCAAGCAATCATAAACCCTAAATTGGTTCAGATTTCAGCATCATAACACCAAGAAAATCAAGCACTTATCTTAGCAAAATAGCTAAACATCATGAAGCAAGAGACTAGGATAATTTTTCCTACCTTCTCAAGGTTTTTCCCTAACTTATCAAGCCTCAAAACCCCAAATTCCAGCCCTTATTTGTGCTGCCACTAGGACCAAATAGCAAGGAAAAACAAAGTTTTTAATTGATCTTGATGTAAAGAAAATGTTCTTGAAGAAGTTTAGAAGCTTACCTTGAGTATCCTTTGAGATTATGGTGTTTTGATGGAGTTTTGCCCAAAGAGAAAGCTTGGAAAATGAAGAACAAAGAAGGAAAGAAAGAAGAACAAAGGAAAAGCGTGAGTTTTGTAAATTCTCCGAGAAACAAATGTGATGTTTTTGTTTCTTTTTCATTTTGTAATTGCCTTAACTTGGAGAGAAAGTAAGGCAAGTATTATTTCCTGATTTCATTTGTCTTGTATCAGAATTAGGAATATCTATATTTATTTAATTGTCACAAGTAAAAATTATTTGGAATCCGATAATATCCGTTATTTTTACTAAACTCAATGTTTTGGTGTACCATTATTACCACTTCTGTACCAATTATTACCATTTTGGTACCCAATTTGATACCTAAGACTTATAGGTTAAAAACATATATTTAACCTTATCATTATTTTTTAATGTTCTTATACCACTTATAGGTCGTATTCTATATCTCTGGTTATAATATTATTATATTGAATTTTTAATAATATTAAATGAATTTTCATTTTTTTTAATTATTATTATTATTATTTTTTATAATTTTTTTGTGAATCCTTATATTGTTTCAATCATAATGCCTTGCGAAATTTTAAAATCCCTAATTACTCGCAATTAATATTTTATCAGAGACAAAAGGTGAGTCGTTACATTCTACCCCCCTTAAAATAAATTTTGCCCTCAAAATTTAGTACCTGAAGAGTGCGGGATAGTCTTCTTTCATATTGACTCTAGCTCCCACGTATACTCCTTGGATCCTTCCTTTCCCCATGCAACCTTGAAAGAGACGGATTTCCCTTAGTTGCTTCATGCTCCTATCTACTATTTGTGTTGGTGGTAGCTTGAAAGTTAGGTCATCCCTCAGCTGTAGTGATTCAGGTTTAGTATATGACTAGAATCAGGGTTGTATTTTCGAAGTTGTGACACATGGAATACGTCATGGAGGTTTGAGAGATGTGAGGTAAAGCTATATGGATGTACCGAGCTTACACGACCTAGGGATTGGAATGGACCAACAAAGCGAGGATTTAATTTTTTGACTTTAATAGTTCTACCTATCCGTAGGTGTAACCTTCAAAAATACGTGATCTTCCTCTTGAAATTATAATGGCCTCCTCCTCTTACGAGCGTAGCTTTTCTGCGACTCTTAGCAGTCAAAATCTTACTTCGGTCTCTTTATTTGCTCTGGAGTCGTGAATGAGGTCTGGTCCCAAAAGACTAGTCTCGCCTGATTCGTACCAACAAAGAGGCGATTGACACTTCCTTCCATAGAGGCTTCATAGGGAGCCATTCCGATACTTGCATGGTAGCTGTTGTTGTAGGAAAATTCTATTAAGGTAGCAGTTGTCCCAACCTCCACGATATTCTAGCACACATGCTCTCAACATATCTTCTATGTTTGAATGGTCCTTCAGTCTTGCCCATCAATTTGGGGATGATAAGCCGTGCTCAACAAAGTTTGCTCCCAAAGCTTTCTAAAAGCTCCCCAAAATCTGAGGTGAATCGAATCCAATTGAGATTATAGTTGAAGGAACACCATGCAGCCTTACAATTTGCTCTATATAGAGTTTAGACAACTTCTCTAGAATATTGAGACTCTTATAGGTAGAAAGTGTGCAACTTAGTTAGTCTATCCACTATAACCCAGATGGCATCATATCCTGATGGTGTTTTGGGTAATCTCGTGACAAAGTCCATGGAAATGCTTTCCCATTTCCATCCTGAACTTCAAGGGTTGTAATGTACCTGGTGGCTTTTTATGCTCAATCTTTACCTTCTGGCAAGTCAAACACTTAGACACCTTTCTGCTACATCAACCTTCATTTTTGGCCACCAAAACATCTGCTTAAGATCTTTATACATCTTTGTGACTCCTAGGTGTATAGAGAAATTACCTTGGTGAGCTTCTTCTAAAATGTTGCAACGAAGATTTCCCATCCTTGGAACATAGATCCCTTCTGATACTTCCATATCCCATCTTCATCTCCTGCAAATCCGTTTTGCTTCCCAAATTGAACTCAAGGCCATGGTCTCTTGAAATTCTGAATCTTCTTGCCTGGCTCGTGAAATTTCCTTCTTGAAGTCACTTGTGATCCTAATTTGACCTAAATATACACTCTTAGGCTCTCTTTTTTACTCCCAATTTAAGGTTTCGAAAAGTTCTTCTAACTCTGCCTCTTTAATCATCATCCATGAAATACTCAAGGTCTTTCCTTGAGAGCATCTCACTACATTTGCCTTTCCTGATGGTAGCTTAGATCAAATTCATAATCTTTCAAAAATTCCATCCACCTACGTTGTCTCATGTTTAAATCCTTCTGTCAAAAAGATATTTGAGACTCTTGTGATCAAAAAGACTTCAAACTTCACTCCATAGAGATGGTGTCTCCAAATTTTCAAGCAAATACCACTACTGCCAATTCAAGATCGTGAATAGGTAGTTCACCTCATGCAACTTCAGCTGCCAAGCATAGGCCACTGACATTTCCGTTTTGCATCAAAACGCACCCTAAGCCTTCTCCGACGCATCACAGGAAACTTCAAATAAACCATGTGGGTCTGGCAAGACCAACACTTGGTGCCATTGTCAATTTCCGCTTTAGCTCTTGAAAACTCTTCTCACACTCCATCGACCAAGTCACTGGTGTATTTTTGCGAGTTAGCTTTGTCAAAGGCAAAGATATCTGGGAGAATCCTTTGATAAATCTTCTAAATCCAGCTAATCCTAGGAAACTTCGAATCTCGAACTGGTTTGGCTTTCCCACTTTAGACCGCTTCAATCTTTAACTGGATCACCGTGATTCCTCCCCATGATACGACATGACCAAGGAATATTACTTCCTTCATCCAAAACTCACATTTTGAGAGCTTGGCATACAATTTTCGCTCGCAGAATCTGGAGCACCGTTCTGAAGCGTCATGTTCTTCCTCACCTTCGAATAGATGAGAATATCATCTATAAAGACAACCACAAACTTGTTGAGATAAGGTTGGAAGATTCCAATTCATGTAGTCCATGAAAATGGCTGGCAACGCCAATTTTTATTGTAATTTTTACTATCATTAGGAATTACTGAATTACGTGGTAAATATTATATAAAATTTGAGACCAAACAATCCTTAATAAAGGAATATAACGTTAGAAGAAAAGTTAGGAGCAATTCGTGCAAATATTGCAAACCCCGATTTTCTGGACATGTAAAATGACCAAAATGCCCCTGAGGTTATTTTACTGAGAAATGAGGATCGTGGGCCCCCCGTCCTCAAGGGATGTTCTGAGGATAATAGGGGATTGTTTGTGTTATGTGTGTTGATAGAGAGAAGAATCTTAATTTTGAGTTTTGACGCGTAAATGACCAAAACGCCCCCGGCCGTTCGAACTCCGATTGCGTGCCCACTGAGCCGAACCTCACTAAAATATTTTAAAAGGTGTTTTTAACCTATGATTGGCCATTGGTTAAGTTCGAATGGCCTAAATTTTTAAGCAAATGACCATTTTGCCCGTCTTTGTAGTTTTGCAAATTTTGAGATTTTTGATTCGTCTAACGAAACCTAAGCAATATTAGGCTCAAATTAAAGCTTATTAAATTCTAATTACTAATCTAGAGTCAAAATTATTTATTTAGATTGATTAGAACCTAAAATTGCTTAAAACACCCAAATTGCTTAGTAATTCACTTAAACCCTTAACCGTAAATTCTCAAATTGCATGAATACCTTGCCTACACCTAAAAATACATGGAACACACAAAATCCTCTTCCACAAGGCTATAATGCACGAAATTATTGAGTAATAAGTCAGAAAATTATTACACAAAAATCCAAAGAATGAAAACAAAGAATCATGAAAACATGGAAACATGATTCCATGTTTTAAGCCACCAAACAAAATGATTTTTCTTCCTTATTTTTTTTCCTCTAATTTTTGGTCAGATTTCTTTCCTTCCTTTGTCCATTTATGAACTGCAAAATCTCTATAAATAGGCATGCTTGAAGATAGTTTAGATGCTTAGTTCATAACTTACACAAATTCTAGTCTTAGGAGCACCAAAAGCTTTCTTTCTTTCTTTCTCTTGGTTGAATTCTCCCTTCAGCTTTTCAAGGATATTTTGCTTCATTTCACTCAAGGAAACCAAGTTCTCTTCCTTTCTTTCAAATCAAATTAGGTAGGGAGGTGTTTCTAAGTTCATTTATGCTAAGACAAGTTATGTTTCTAGCTCAAAAATGATGTTTTCATGAGCTTTCTTTTAAGTTTTCATTTTCAGTTTCTTCTTCCTTTCTTTTTAAAGTATTTTGGCCATATGGCCTAGCTTATGATGAGACCATGGTTTGATGATGAGATTCTTGAGTGTTGGTTGCAAAGCTTTCACAAGTTAGATCTCTAAAACTTGAAGGTTTCACTAGTTTCCAAAGCTTCTAAAATTTCAGTTTTTCTTTCCTTATTTTCCTTTCATGGTTTCGGCCAAATGGCCTAGGAAGGAATGAAATGATGGCTTGATGATGAGGACCTTGAATATGGGTTGTAAATCCATCACAAGTTAGGCCTCTAAAGCTTGAACATTCCATTTAATGCAAAACTTTAAAGAATAATGTTTTTATCTTGAGGTTTGAATATGAAATATGTATTTTTACTTTGTCTTGCTAAGATACATATATTGGGTTGAAAACATAATTCTCTTAAAGTCTTGAAGGAGCTCTAGTAAAGAGATCAAGTGAACTTGCATCCACGTTTAAGTTTATGCCTTGCACAGCCATATTTATTTTATGTCATAACTAAATTCTCAAGAATAAATAAATGAACTTGCATATCTCATGTTTAAATTTCAAGCTTGCATTTCATGTTTAAATTTCAAGTTGTCACTTAATCTCTAAAGATAATAAAGAAGTTGCATCTCATGTTTATTTTATGCTCTCACTTTATTTTATAATGGCTAAAAGAGTCAATGCATGGCATGTTTATTTTATGTCATCACCTAAAAATCCTAGAGCTCAAAGACTTGCCTATGAATCATAAGCGAAGAAATGAGATAATTGGAGTTAAAGAATTTATTCTTTAAGAAGTCTTGAGAATTGGAGCTTAAAAAAAAATGTAATTCTCTTCTCCCTCACCGGTCCCTGCGGACTACGCGCTTCGGTTGCTTAGATCTCTCTTCTCCCTCTACCGGTCCCTGCGATTACGCCCAAGTTTCTTGCATCATGTTTATATTACAAGTTCTTGCATCATGTTTAATTTTCAAGTTATCACCTTAAATATTAAAGATAAAGAAATGGAATTGCATATCATGTTTATAATTCCAAGCTATCACCTTATAAAGATAAGATTAAAATAAGGTTGCATAGCATGGTAATAATTCAAAGATGTCACCTAAATCTCTAAAGCTCAAGACTTGCTCCTTTTATCTTAAGTGAAATATTTAATTATGAACATTCTTTCAAGTTATAAATCGGTCCCATGGTTAAGTTAGGCCTAAAGTCCTATGACTTCTTTCAAGTTTAACAAAAAGATTTAGTTCTAAAAGAGTTTTAAAACTTTGTAAGAATTTTATGGGAAGCTAGTAATTTATGTGTACTTAAAATATGATTTGATGCTTATTAAGAATTTGGTGTCATTGATTGATTCCTGGTTTGTATGTTATAGTTGCTGTTGCAAACAATGAAAACTTATGCATGAAATAAAGACATATTCTCGTTGGAAGAAAGTATATTACTAAGAGTGCAATTTGGAAAGATTCTGGCTAAGGAAAGATTTGGTATTTAAGCGTGTCCATTGTGACCCACCTCTTCTTTCCTGGGAATCTCCCAGATGCATGATTACAGTTGGTATATATTATTTCGGCATAAGACTATAAATGAGAAAATGTTATGATGATTATGAATGAAGAATTGTATTATGATATAACATGCAAAGACTTAAAGGTGACTCAAAAAATATGAGAAAATGATCCTTTGGACCCGTCAAACTATAGGCGGTGAAAGGTGATTCTTGCCCCTAGTCTGTTCTCTCAAAAGGGTAGAGACGGAATTTTTACTTATCAAAAGGGATAAGTATGTGCTGGTGACGACTAGCAAGGTATGAGCTCATAACCTAGATTACTCCCAAAAGGATGGAGTATAGGGTGGCCCAGGAAAATGATGATGAAAGTAACTTTAAGTCACCTAAGAAACTAAGTAAATGCATTATGTGAATATGATGTTCTGCTATGCATAGTATTTATGAGATGATGATGAGAAATATGATATTTGCTATGCATAGTATTATGAAATGATGATGAGGAATATGATGTGATTTTATGCATAACTATGTTATTATATATGAAAGGAAAAGTTCATTATAAACATGACATGCTAAGTTTATGATGCATTATAAGACGCATGATTAAACCGACGAACCTCTAAAGTATATTTTCAAACTTAATAAATCAATCTTAGCATGCTCACTATTTCATAATAACCCAAGGTTCCTGGGGACGATGATGATGACACAATGCATCATGAGGTGAGTACCCTACTGAGATTCTTTTTATAAGTTTCTCCCTCTATTTTTCTTTCCATCTCGTCTTCAAACAGAAGGAAGCGTTCGTGAATCACATTGAGGCTGTAATTGTAGCTGAACTTGAATCCTAGTTTCACTCGTATATTTCATATATCTATCCCTATCCCTGGAGTGTTATTACTAGGTGCCATTAATGGATGTCCTTCCATCCATATATTATTTATGTTTTATTAGATTGCCTACACTTAGTCTTATTCTGTTGGTAGGCAAAATATCTATATGATATGTAATTATGGATGCTGGATGATGGAGCCAATATATTATGATGTGATGTTTGTAAATTCCTATGTGTCTTTTAAATTTTGCTAAATCATTCACGTTAAAGCGCGCACGTTTTCAATTATGTTTAAAAAAAATGGCTCGTAATTTCACTAAGTATTTTCAAAGCATGATTAAGGAACTGAAGCAAAGAGTAAAGTCTAGTAATTAATAGAACGCCTAGGTGTATTGGGTTAATTATTAGGGTGTTACAGCTGGAGCATCGTTAATCCAAAGGACATCACCGTATACTCTAATGCCCATACCATGTTCTAACAGTCTTTGGAATATCTACTTTCGAACTTCAACCATACCCCGATCTCAAATCAATTTTGGAGAATACCGTCGCTCCCTCAATTGATCCATGAGATCATCAATCCTTGGAAGAGATACTTGTTCTTGATCGTCACCTTATTTAGTTGTCTATAGTCAACACATAGCCGCATACCTCCATCCTTCTTTTTCACCAATAGTACAGGAGCTCCCCATGGTGATGCACTAGGGTCGGATGAAATGTTTACTCAGCTTTCAATCTGCTTCTTCAATTCTACTAATTCCAAAGGAGACATTCGATAAGGAGCCATGGAAATCGGACCCGCTCCTGGTACCAAGTCATAGAGAACTCTATTTCCCTTTGTAGGGGAAATGCCTGGTATATCTTCTGGAAATACATCGGAGTATTCTCGAACTACGGTATCCCTTCTAATTTCTCTCACCCTCTGCTACACTAATCAACAAGAATACGTACCCCGTTTACTAGACTTCCCACATCCTAATTCGAAGGAATTTAGGTAAAAACACATGGAGACTTTTTGTTAGAGGACATCTGATGGGAATACTACGTCTTATCATAGCACCTTAACATCACACGGCAGAGAGCCAATCCATGCCAAGAATAAGATCAAGACCAACTAATGGTAGACAGACTAAGTCAATTATGAATGTCCTACCCTCAACTTGAACAAGAACACCTTACAAACTTGACTCGTCTTTAGAGGTTTATTAGTAGGTGTATGGACAGCCAAATCATGGGGTAAAAGATATGGGCAGTTCAGAAAATGCGCACATTTCAAAGATATAAATGAGTGTGTGGCTCCTGAATCATACAGGACTACTAGGGATTCTTGATTAATTCTGCACGTACCTTGAATGAGTTCCTCGATCGTAGCTTCCCAGCATTCATAGTATAAACACGTCCGTTGTTGTGGCTTGGAAAAAGGCGGCAAATCTCTAGTTTGACATTCCCCACTCATGTGACCTGGCTTCCTACAGCGATAGCAAATGTTTTGTCCAAACAAACATGGTTTATCACCATGATACTTTCCACATTTCGGGCATTCCTTGTTATTAAACGATCTCTGTGCTTCCCTTTCCGTTCCCATAGGAAAAATCCCTTCGTGGGTAGGGCAGGTTTAAATCTTGGGCCTTGCGTGCAAACTTCCTCCTATTATCATATTGTTTCGCTCTGGATATATTCAACTTCTTAGCATATTCTTCCACGAGAGTGCTCTTATTCACCAATGTGGAAATCTCTAATTTCCATTGGTCCTACAGTCATCAAGATATTCTCGCAGACCCTTCATATTTCACACATTTCCACTCTTCATTGGGGTTCTGCCTGTAGATGGTAGAAAACTTACATAATTCCTCAAATTTAGCTGCTACTCAGGCACAGCCATATTTCCCTGTTAAGTCTTAGGAATTCTAACTCCTTTGCATTTCTTATAGAAACAGGAAAATATTTCTTGTAAAAGGCCTCCTTGAATACCTCCCAAGTAATCTCAATCCCAACTCCCTCCAATAGTCTTCGTGTTCCAACCCACCAGGAATTTGCCTCAGCATCCAGGACAAAAGCAGCAAATGTCACCTTCGTTGATTTGAGTAATTTAACATGAAAAGATTTTCTCAATTGTCTGCATCCATTCTTTCGCTTTATCAGGGTTTACAGTTCCCCTAAAACGAGGTGGACATGCCTTTTGAAACTCTAACATTAACCGCTCATTACCATTGCCATTTTGATCTCCTTGTCCCATTTGTCTTCCTAGCGTTTCCATAATTCGATTAGTAGCCACTGCTTGTTCTCTAAAGCTTGAGCCATATTCCAAAATCCTGGAAAGGCTGCCATGTCTTCATCAGGCGTGTTGTTACGGTTATTGTTAGTACTAGGACGCCTACCTGGAGCCATTAGTTCCTCACACATAACAAAAATATTGAGGTGATCAGACTCAACACAAAGCTCCTGTCAGAACTAAGTACTTCAAAGGTAACAATCATGCATATAAAATTTTACTCCTTATCTAAAAGAAAGATTTTATTGCATGACACTAAAGTCTCGAGCGTGCTTTAGAAGCAAGTTACCATCCCCAGGCTCTAAAGGATGACCTTTTATACCAAAAATGTAACACCCATCCTACTATAGTGCTATGCTCGAGTCATAACATTACAGGAAGTAGTTGTTACTCATAACTACTTTATAGACTTTATCTTTCTCATTCATAGGAATTTTATGCGTAGGTGTTGTAATAAATATGAGCCTTGCACTAAAAGCTATACTAGATTTTTTTTTCTTTTGCATATCGCAATCCTTTCAACATAATAATCGTCGTATAGAAATATCGGGAAAACAATACGCATCCTAAGAAGTCGGTCACACGATAATTTACATTTTTATATCACGTCCATAGTTAGTTAAGTCATATAAGCATAGTATATACATTCACACCTAATTACATATTTACTTTGAACAACCCTACCCTGTCCTCGGAGAGACCACCTAATCTGGGTTAGGCCTAACAAAATACAGCCAACTATGTATATAAACCTAACTCCCTCAGCTCGGCTCGTCAAAAGGTCAAACATAAGAGCCATGATAGTCAGATAATGTGAGGGACTCTAAGCATACGACATCTATCAACAAACTGGGTACACCATAGTAGATCAAGCGGGTGGAGAGTAGTGCCCATTAGGCACGTCGCTGAGTAGCTCACCCTCCGTACCCCGGAAGGAGTAGAGGAACTAGAAGATGTCTCCTCTGAAGGATCAAGACTATCGGCAAAGGCTGTGGTGGCTGTGGTGGGTGAGTCATATACAGCGAAAGGCAGAAAGGGACGCTGGATCAAAGTAGGACTCATAACAGGAGTAGCAACGGCGAGCGAAGTACATAAATACGATATGAGACTTAGCAACCAGGTACAGTGACCCTAGCTCCTGGTCGTAGTGCCACTGCACATCAAGCATCTCTAGGAAGAACACGATTGAGGCCATCTATATAAAATACATCACACGGAGAATGAGAATCAACGATTCTAGGAGGAAACACCCGTCGTTACTCAATGATATTCAACTTAATGCAAAATAAGCAATGTAATATGTGGTGGTTTATGTAATGGTCTCATTAATTAGTGTCATTATTTCTTATGATCTAATTTCTTATTAGAAAATGTTAAACTTAATGGTAGAACCCATAGGACTCTTCTGATATATTCTCTTTATCGTACTGCAACGATGTAACGTCGCGTTACAACCTGATATAGTTCACTAGATGGAGTACGTCTACTACATCTCATTTGAATAGCCTCGCTATTCTTTCAGGACATCCCTTTTCTCATAACGAAGTAACGCCGTCGCCATTACAACCTCATATAGTTCTAAGGGCGTAGCACGTCTACTACTACCCGTGAATCCATGAGCTTACCACTAAGCAATTAACATTACATAAGGCTTATTTCTTAAAATTTCCCTTTTTATAAAGATCTTTAATTTTGGCTTAGGGGAACCTTATGATTCTAGAGAAATCTCTTCCTAACAATTCTATATTTCATACTCTTGCTTGAGATTTTCTTGAAATCTCCTTAATTCTTATGAGATATTCTGTAAAATCTATTAAACTTTTTATGAAATTTTATATCATCATAACTTGTAAAATTCTTCATGACGAAATTCTTATAAATTTTAAGGAAAGAACCCAAGTTTTCTTGAACAATAATTGCTCCTAAATTTTGAAGACACAACCAAGTTTTGCTGCCATTTTTTTTTTCAAGCTTGATCATTATGTATAGCAAGATAAAACAACTCAAGAATTATTGCAGAAAAATTCCAGCACATAAGACTTTAGCACATACCCACTTATAGCGCTTCTTATATCATGCAAACCAAGATTTAGTGCTGTAAAATTTCAGCACACTAAAAATTCCAGCACATGAAATTCTAATACACAAGATTTCATAACAATCCAAGCACTTATAAATTCTGAAATTTCTGAAATAAAATTCTGGTTGTTTGTATACAAAATCTCATCACAACTTAGTCCATCATAGATTCTAAGAATTGGTTTCAGATTTTTTAGCAAGTTCACAAGGGTTGTTCTTGATTTATTCTTCCATATCTATCAATTCCAACACATGTAGTTGCTAAAAAAATTTCTGATTTCAACATAAACAATTCCATCATAATTCAAGCAATCATAAACCCTAAATTGGTTCAGATTTCAGCATCATAACACCAAGAAAATCAAGCACTTATCTTAGCAAAATAGCTAAACATCATGAAGCAAGAGACTAGGATAATTTTTCCTACCTTTCTCAAGCTTTTTCCCTAACTTACCAAGCCTCAAAACCCCAAATTCCAGCCCTTATTTGTGCTGCCACTAGGACCAAAAGCAAGGGAAAAACAAAGTTTTTAATTGATCTTGATGTAAAGAAAATGTTCTTGAAGAAGTTTAGAAGCTTACCTATGAGTATCCTTTGAGATTATGGTGTTTTGATGGAGTTTTGCCCAAAGAGAAAGCTTGGAAAATGAAGAACAAAGAAGGAAGAAAGAAGAACAAAGGAAAAGCGTGAGTTCTGGAACTCCTCCGAGAAACAAATGTGATTTTTTTGTTTCTTTTTCATTTATAATTGCCTTAACTTGGAGAGAAAGTAAGGCAAGTATTATTTCCGGATTCATTTGTCTTGTATCAATTAGGAATATCTATATTTATTTAATTGTCACAAGTAAAAATTATTTGGAATCCGATAATATCCGTTATTTTTACTAAACTCAATGTTTTGGTGTACCGATTATTACCACTTTCTGTACCAATTACTACCATTTGGTACCCGATTTTATACCTAGAATTCTACTGGGTTAAAAACATATATTTAACCTTATCATTATTTTTTAATGTTCTTATACCACTTATAGATCGTATTCTATATCTCTGGTTATAATATTATTATATTGAATTTTTAATAATATTAAATGAATTTTTGTTTTTTTTTAATTATTATTATTTTTTTATAATTTTTTTGTGAATCCTTATATTGTTTCAATCATAACCGTGCTGCGAAATTTTTAAAATCCCTACCGATTACTCGCAATTAATTATTTTATCAGAGACAAAAAGGTGAGTCGTTACATTCCCAAGTACAACCTCCTCCTTAAATCATGGCATTTACTTTAGAGTTGTTATTTATAAATTTGTGGACCTTTCTTAAATATCTATAGTAAGCTCGGTTAATGTAATAACAAAGCATAATTCTATTAACATGTATAACAAAGAAACATAATATTTAATGAATACATAGCTAAGTACAAAAGGAAGTTCTTCTAAGAGCTTTAGTACACATCCGTCTTTACTATTTAACATATACATACAACTAAGTACAACATAATAAAAACACTAACTACTAAACTACAATCCGATTTCTTTTGTGTAGCACCCATAGTTCTTTGGATCAACTGAGACGACATGGAAACACAAAAACACATAGGGGAAAGAATTACGCAATTCTCAGGAAGGCATTTCCCCAAATACACAATCGTAATGTCATCGTAATTGTCATCGTCCAAGCCACTTCGATTTATTAAGAAAATATGATCATGCAATATAGACTAAAGATTCATTTTAAAGTTCTAAAATCATCCTTTCGATGTGGGTTTATTTTTTATTCAATCACTTAATATACACATGTAATACTACTCTATATCATAGTATTGCATTCTAAAATGTACGTGCCCTCAATACATCGAAGGGGACTTTGTCGTGCCCATTAAAGGAGACTTTTCCGTGCCCATAAAGGGGACTTTCTCATGCCCATTAAAGGGGACTTTTTATCTACTTAACATATATATCATCATCAAGCTTATATAAGTATCTATTCACAATAAAATTTTCAATTAGGTCTCATAAACCACTCTTCAATTCCTCTAGCCTGCATTTATAGGTCATAAGTCACATGGCCAAACATTTAACATCAAGTATTCATGTCATACAAGAACCAAAAATGCCATTTTTGCATAAATTCAAAGCATTGTTTCATTTCCAGCACAATAGGCAGATTTCACACCATTGTACCGCAAATTTATTTGCTCATCGAAGAATCAATTCAAAGGCTGTAAAAATTATCTAAGACACTTAAATGTGTCCACAAGACCCCATAAAAATTTTAGAGCAAAAAGAGTTCTCTAACTATGTTAAGAAAATTAGACAAATTTGGTGGTCAGAGACCACTTAGCTTTAGCTTAGAACCCAAAATTCATAATTTTTAACCCTAACAAATGATTGAATCAATTGAAAAGAAAAATCATGATTATACTTCAAGATGTTATCAAAACTTAGTAAAAATTTCAAAGTATAATTCAATCATTTTCTATAGTAGAAAAATTAGACAAATTCTTAGCTTCAAGATGAGAAATTCAAGCAACACCTATATAGTCTCGGTTCATGATTTTTTTCAAGAAATAGGAGTCCAAAACAAGGCTCAAGAAAATTCATGCAACTAGCCTAGGATGTTAGCTTCAACATATAATTTTTTCTAGCTCATGAAAATGCCCACAATTCCCTCAAAAAATTCATGAACAAATACTGCCTGTACAAAAACCGAAATTTCAGCAAGCATGTTTCAACTTCTCTTTAGAAAAAATGATTTTTCCACAACACTAAACTACTCCACCAAAGCAAATACATCTATATATGAGTAATCAAACCATGGAACCAGAAAATATCAATTTCCAATAAGCCAAAACCAAGACAAGCAGAAAATGAACAACAAGGTAACAAGAACCCTACTTTTCAAAGCTTTAGAGCTTTATACTTCAAAGATGTTCCAAGGGATATTCTCTTCACTTCAAGGACTCCCAATCCCACTCCAAACCTTCCTTAGAAAGTGAGGAAGTGATATGTCAAGGTGAGGATTGATGGAGATTTGAGATTTTAATCGGTTAGATTTATAGAGTATGAGGAGTAGAATAAGTTTTGTGAAAGAATCTTGGTGTTTTAGTGATTTTGAGCTAGGGTTTTGCAAGCTTTGAAGCTTGTCAATGGAGGTTTGGAGGAAATAAACATGGAGGCTGTATTCTAGAGGTCTTGGAGTGATAAGGTTGGGTGGCTTATCTTTATCTTAATATAAATGTAGTATTTATGTAGGTAAAGTGTAATTTTCTTTCTTTTTGGGAAAAGAAATTATATGAATGGCTACGATTTGGTTGGATAGTGAGAATGAATGTTGGCCATCCACTTGGCTCATGATAAGTGGATGTATTTGACTTGGGGAGCAAGTAGCTTTTTTGGCGTTGAAACCACACAAAATTCCACCGAACGGATGAGATATTGGCTCCTGAGTAAATATAATAAAAAAAGGCCATGATTAAAACTTACTTTTCACGTTTCAATCCTTGCCATCCACTTGGCATAAAGTGGTTGGTAAAGGTTACTTGGCCACTAAGTAACTTGTACGTGTTAAAAACCGTACATCAAAACTCTACCGAATAGGTAAAACACCGTACAGGGTAGTCAAACATTACCCGAAATTAATTGTAGGTATAACTTCACATTCCTTATAATTTCTAACCTTAACTTTCTCATTTTTCTCTGCATTTCCAATCTCTGTCTAAGGTTTTGGTTATTCCATGGGCTGTGGGGCCGCAAGGTCACTATTCACCTCAGCCAGAAGAAATTTTTTTTTAAACATTCGTTGGGCCATCCTCATTGTTGCTAAAACTAGATTTTTGAAATTATGACTAATAAAACTCAAATTAATTTTTTAAATAATATTGTAGGTGTTACATTACCACCCACCTTAAAAAGAATTTTGCCCTCAAAATTCATTTGAAAACAATTTCAAAAGAAAATTTTCATAAATCAAACAGGAATTCACAAACAGTTCAAACAATTCAATCAAATCCTAAACGTTCTTACCTTAGGTCGAATTCTTGGGTGGTAACATCTCTTCAACACTTATGGTGAAGACCTTACTCTTGTTGCGGCTTTGTAATTGGTTTTGACTTTCTATTTGGGCACTCTCTCATTATGTGTCATGGCTTTCCACAGTGATAGCAAACATTTTTGGCCAACCATG
Source organism: Dalbergia oliveri (assembly GCA_030441495.1). Lineage (NCBI taxonomy): Eukaryota > Viridiplantae > Streptophyta > Magnoliopsida > Fabales > Fabaceae > Dalbergia > Dalbergia oliveri. The sequence goes on from JAMLFY010000018.1 coordinate 1,815,006, forward strand.
CAAGGTCTACCCCCATGGTTTTTCCCACATTTTGCTCAATCTTGGCTTGGTTGACCATTGTTGTTTATCCTTATGTGGTCTTAATTAAATTGTTTCTTCAAGGTGGGTCATCCTCATAGTCTTGGTCTTCAAGGGCAAGCCTTTTATTAGAAATTTCTTTAGGATTGGCTGTAACTTCTTATTGGAGTCCTCTACCCGGCACTTGTTTACCAATGTTGTATAATCTCGAATTTCTAAGAGTCTCATAGCAGCTTCAATGTTTCACGTAATCCTCCTTCATATTTCATGCCCTTCAAAGCTTCATCAGGATTACACTGATAGATAGTGGAAAACTTGCAAACCTCTTCAAACTTGGCTGTACTCAGTACACTCATGGACCTTTGTTGGAGTGCTATGAACTCCAACTCCTTTGCATTCCTTGTAACACCCTAATATTTAACCCAACACGCCTAGGACGTATTATGGTTAATTATTAGTTATTACTTCCTTTTAAACTCATTTGTAAAATTACTTAGCGGAAAATACAGGTAAATTTTTTTTTGAAATACGTGAAACAAAATGCGAGCCGTCATATACCATCATGAGCGAAACGAAGCGCAAAGGATTAAAACATACAATTTAAAGGCAATAAAGAACACATCCTTTCATAGAAGCAACCATCATAATATTTAATATCATAGCTGGATACATAGTTTTGGGTACATCAAAGAAAACCAACATAAAGTCATACCCATATAAAATGGGTAGAGCTTGCAGGACATAAAAATAGGAAAGTGAAGAAAAGAAAAATAAGGCAAGTAGGGAAAACCCCAAAGGATCAAACCCTAGCTATAGCTACCCTTCCCTCAAAACCTACTGGTGACCTCATCCCTGGAAGGTATGTACCCAATGACCTGGGCGAGCTCCTCGGGTGCATGCAAGCGGAAAGGGGACGGACGTGACCTCCTTGACATGGGCGCATCTCTGGGCATTGAGCTAGCCTCCACTGCGTCACCATGTCCTCGCTGCCTCTCCGATGTCCATGGGAACTTTAGGGCAGATCCCTCCGAATAGATGTGGGTAGGGGAATCCTCCAATGGGTCGGTCTCGAACGCCTCAGCGAGGAACATACTCGGGGTAGTCGAACACGCCGAAGGGAAGGGCGGGCACGATGAGTTTGCTCATCGGGGTCGAGTCCTCTCAAAGATCAGGTCATCGCCATACGGAGAGGTAGGAGTGAAGTGAAAGCTGGAAACTGGATGCGTGAACGGGCCCATGTACGGAAAAATACAAACAGCACATCAAGTGATATGATACTGATGCCAAGTCAAAGTGCACCTCCCAAATCGGCATATTAACGAAGATCACGAACGACACCATTGAGATCTGAAGACGTAACGGAAAGAGACAAAGAGGCGGTGAGAATCTTGCTAAAGAATCTTAGGAGGGAAACCTCATATCCTAATGTCATCGTTTACGTCCCTAGGAACCTTAGGTTTATTATGAAAAGATTTAATGTGCAAAGGTCTATTATGAGGTTTTATAAAAGTAATTATCCAAGGTCCGTGTCTTTTATGAATCTTAAATGCATGTATGCACTATAGCGAAACATGAATACATGGCAATACCCTATACAAACAAAACATGTCATCAATAACTTATCATCACATAAGTGGCATGTAACTTCTCATGATAACTTTTCTCTTTCATAAGTATGGAACTTCACATCCTTTTTCTTTTCTCAACTTGTGACATAAAGGTATCAAAAATAGTAACCGTACCCCTAAAACTAGGCTATGAGCTCATACCTCAACTAGTCGTCACTAGTTCTTACTTATCCTCTTGATAAGCGTAACATAATCACAATAATCCTGACTCCAGAGTACGAGTAGGGGCCTAGGATCACCCATCATGGGACTTTTTCCTTCCTTCGAAACGCATCAATGGTTAAGACCAGTGACTTTGTCCGCTTTGGCAGGCTAATGTCTATGCCCTCACAGTTTTACCTTCTCCTCACTTGGAGCAGGAAAAGTATATCTCGGTCTACAAAATGCATCAAATGGTTAAGACTAGTGACTTTGTCCACTTCGGTATGGCTCCACGACCATACCCCCCACAGGTTTACTTTCTCCTCACCATAGAGGAGAAATACGTCTAGCATGTCACATTTGAAATCTCACTTTCAAAAACTTCTTCAAGTCTCTCAAATTTGATGGAAATTCGACTAAGAGCTGCACAATGAATTTCCTCAAATTTGAGTCATACCACATAACTTATTCGATGTCTCAATCAAGCAAATCTTTAAAAGCCATATAAACATATTCATTCATTTCGTATCATCTTATATCCATGACGGCATGCCACATTATCATAACAATCACGTCATAAATTCACATATTCACATACGCATGCCATTAATACTTTCACATATACTCTTGCTATATCAGAACTATGTGTTCACTCTGTCACTTACTCTGATCATCTTCCCTATCTTATAGTATCTTATGCTTTGTCCCTTACGGGTCTTAAACTCGTGTTCTAGTTATCCTATCACCCATAATAGATCTTAATGCACCTAATGGATCATTACTTGTAATTCTCTCTAATATTTATGCTTACTAACACCTCCATACATCATTGCACAAGTTGGTTATGATGATTATTATTCAATTATGGGGTTCTAGAATCTACATCTTTGACCCTTTCTAAGTTCTGTATTCACCTAAGGCTCTATATTCAATTCCTAAACCAATTATCAGGGATTCCTACACATATCCACTAATTATAAACCATTTTCCTTAAGTTCAATTATGCTGAAACAGAATTTACATTCCTTTTGTCTAAGTGTTCTGAATTCTCATTTTTAGTCCTTTTTAGTTACTTGTTCTTTCCTAACTTCCCAAATTCGGTACTTGCTTCACTCAAACATAATTTTACACATTTTAACTCCATAAAACAAAATTAATACAGTGGCTAAAGGAACAAGGCAGTAACCAAGATGTATATCACATACAATTACATAAAGTCATGTTTTAAGTGCATATAAGTTGCTAGTTTTCTCTTGGAACAATTTTAGGAACTCAAAAGGGTGGCCTGGTAATCGACTACATGGGCCTGGTAATCGATTACCAGAGCCTAAATTTTGTCCTAGGTACAAGGAACATCCAGGTAATCGATTACATATGATGGTAATCGATTACTTAGGGCCAAAAACTATTTCCTAAAATGAAGAACATCATGGTAATCGATTACATAAAAATAATCGATTACAGAGTTAAAACTTGGTTCTAGGCATGAGGAACACCTCAGGAATTCAATTACATTGTTGGTAATCAATTACCAGAACCTAAAATCCTTCAATAACCATTCTGGTAATCGATTACATAAGCTGGTAATCGATTACCAGAACCTTCGAAATTTGAGAAAATATGATTTTTGACACATTCTAAGCTACTTAAACACCTTGAGACCTCATAAAACATCTTTCTAACATTTCCTTGAAAACATGCTCACATTTTTACAAAATCAAAACCATCATTATATCATGACTAAAACACATCCACTTGTCATGGTTAAAATTTTAATTTGAAGATACTAGGGCAAGTCTTTGAGCTCTAGAGTATTTAGGTTATGACATAAATATAAACATGCTATGCACGTTATTTTACTCTTCATTACAAAGTAAAGTGAGAGCATAAAATAAATATGAGATGCAACCTCATTATTATTTTTAAAGATTAAGTGATAACTTGAAATATAAACATGAAGTGCAAGCTTGGAAATTTAAACATGAAATACAAGTTCATTTATTTATTTTTGAGAACTTAGTGATGGCATCAAAAGTAAACATGATATGCAAGGCATAAACTTAAACATGAATGCAAACTTATTTTATCTTAACTAGAGCTCATGCAAGACTTTAGAGGAATATTAATAACCTTAACCCAACATGTATCTTAACAATATAAAATGAGCTTTAGAGTTCTTAGCACCAAGTCTTCAAAGAAGTCTTTGGTTTGAACTTCATCATCAAGCTCAAGAAAGTGGACTAAGAAATAAACATCAACACTTATCAAGGCAAACATAAAAAGAACTACTCATATTCTTCATTTTATTGCTCATGGGCTTCAATCTAGAGTAAACTCTAGAACAACCGACTAACTTTAAGGTTAGCAAGGGTAAGCTTAGAGCTCTTTGAAAACATATGATTAATTTTCTTAAACAAAACCCTTAATGAGCTACTTAACATTTTTGTCAAACTTTGTACAAATAAAGGAATGAAAACGAAATCATGTGTGGTCCAAGACCAAGTTTTCATGCTTTAGAGGTTTCTCACATGGCATCACAAGACCATTATCTTGAAACCTCATCATCAAGCCAAAGCTTTTCTCATCACAAGGATCTAAGGCCAAAATGAAAAGAGGAAAAGGAAGAGCTTTGAAAACCAAGAGAAAACTAGAACTTTTCTTAAAGAAAGCAAGTAAAACTTTGAAAATAAACCCCTACCAAATGAAGTCTTGAATGTGTAAAGGAAGGCTTGGTCCTTTGAGATGAGAAGGAAAGAAAATCTTCCTTAGAGCTTGAAGAGGAAGTTTTTGGCCAAGAGGGAAAGAAGAAGAGAGGTTGTGTTTAGGAGAATAAGGAAGGAAAAGGACTTCTTTGATCTTTGAGGAAGAGAGCTCAAAGTTTGCAATGTGTGTAAAGGATTCAAAGAGCCTTCAAGCTTGCATACTTATAGAGAAATTGTAACATCCTCCCAAGTACAACCTCACCCTTAAGTCATGACATTGTACTCGAAAGTTGTTACTTCTTAATTAGTAGACCTTTCTTAAATATCTATAGAAAGCTCAATTTACGTGTGTAATAACTAAGCGAAATTCTATTGAAATATATATAACAAAGAAAATACAACCTTTATTGAATACACAACTAAGTACAAGAGGAAGCTCCTCTATGAGCTTTAGTACATATCACTTCTCTAATGTAGTTACATACATATCCATGCCACTAAATGCAACATAATAAAAACATTCACTACGACACTATTGCCATTCCGAGTCCTTTTACGTAGCAGGCATCATAGTCCTCTGGCTTAACCTAGAGGCAACACAGAAACACAAACACACAGGAGTGAGAATTACATAATTCTCATAGGGCATCCCCAAACATATACGAAAACTCTATGTCATCGTCATCGCCCCAGCCACTTCAGTTTATCAAGAAAATGTGATCATACAATATAAACTAAAGATTCATTTTAAGGTTCTAAAATCATCCCTCCGAAGTGGGTAGCTTTTAATAATCAATCACTTAGAGAACATATATCATAATGTTTCAACAATTAATAAATAATCTCAAGGCAGCCAATCTAGAGTAAGATGAATAGGCATATGATACGTGTAGTGAACTTATCTCAATGTGACATGGTTCCACTTATAGCCATAGAAATCAAGTCAGTGCATTTTTCTTTTTTCATTAACATGGGAAAGACTTAGTTATACCCAACGGGTATTTGTCGTGGACAATCCTACAATAAATAATTTATACCAAATGATATATGTAGTGGTTCACACCACACAAGGAAAATAGTCTGCCTATCAGGATGAGCCCAGTCCTATACGTGATCATCGAACTTCATTTTTTCGATTTCGAATCACACACAGATCTATTCCTAGCCGATATGTCTATTGACTCAAAATATTTAGGGAGGTTCCTCTTTTCTATTTCCTTCCCTCATTCAATCTAAGTCTTGTTTTGTTTTGTCCATATTGTCAGAACATGCACAATTTAAGTTCATATATATTCTCTTTTCTCAATTGCACGCATAAGCCACATGTAGGTATTTCATTCACAATGCAATTTTAATTATGTCTCATAAACCACTCTTTATTTCCTCTAGCATGCATTATGTGCCACAAGTCATATGGCCAAATAGCTAACATCAAATACTTTGTTCTCAAAAGCATGCTTACATTGCAAGTAGGTATTCAATCATATTAGAGGCCCATTCATGCCTCATGGATAAGTAATTGAAATAATTAGCATGCATTCATATGCCATATGTAACACCCCAAAAATTATTTAAAAATTAATTTGAGCTTTATTAGTTGTAATTTCAAAAACCTGAGAATTTAGGAATGATGAGGGTGGCCAACGGACCTCCAAAAAAAAATTGGGCTAATGAATAGTAACCTCATTGCCTATGGGCCCGTCCAGCAACGAAACCTTAGATCCTGAACCAAAATGCCCAGAATTGAGAAAAGAAAGGGTTAAGGTTAGAAATAGTTAAGAATAAGGATTTTATACCTGAATTTAATTTTTGGGTAATATTTTCAATCGGTACGATGTTTACCCGTTCGAGATTTCAGTGTGTTCTTACACTATGAAACTTGCAATGCAAGTTTCTTATCACCCTTGACAAGTGTGTGGCTAGGAAATTACCTTACTATTGTCTTTATCAAGATTGAATGATAACCACATAAAACTATTAATTTCTAATATAAGGTAAAATTATTTGTTAAAGATTAATAACACAATTTCTTATATAATAACACCAAATCATTTCCATTTCTTTCTTGGAATTCTCGGCCATGCATTCTCCATTTTCAGCCCCCATGTTCTTCTTTCACAAACCCACCTAGCTTTCATGACTTCAAAATCTAAAGCTCAAGTCACTAAAATCATAAACTTCCTTCACCAAAGTCATTCCCCTCATCAATACCTACAAATCTAACCGATTGAAATCTCAATTCTCATCAATCCTCACCTTGATATCTCACTTCCTCACTGCCTAAGGAAGGTTTGGGGCTTGAATTGGTGGCCTTGAAGTGGAGGAAATCAATCATGGAGCCAAGGATCCACTAGTTTCCAAGAGTAGGTTTTCTTGCCTTTTCTTTTTCAAATTTATTCTGTGTGATCTGATTGAGCTAGGTCTGAAATCTCTTGTTATATGGGTTGATATTATGTTGATATTGATGTATGAATTTTGGTGGATTGTTTGGATGATGTTAAAAATCATTTTTGTCAAAAGGAAATTTGGTCTATGCTGTTGGATTTTCAATTTTTACATAGACAGCCATTGAACTCAAATTTTCTGGTATATTTGTGGGTATTTTCATGAGCTATTAAAAACATATGTTGAAGTCAACATCCTAGGCTCCAAAAATTTTCTTGGGCTCTGATTGTGACTCCTAATGCTCTAAAAAAATCAAGAACCGAAGTGGTTTTTGTGCCTGGATTAGTGGAACTGAAGCTGTGAATTTGTATAATTTTATTAGCATAGCAAATGATTGAATTATCCTTTGAAAGTTTTACAGGATATTTTTAACATCTCGAAGTATACCTATGATTTTTCTTTTGAACTGATTCAATAATTTTCTGGGGTTAAAAATTGTGAGAATCTAGTTCTAACTAAGTATGAGGGGTCTCTGACCACTAAAATTGTTGAATTTTATTATCATAGTTAGAGAATTCTTTACCCAAAATTTTGATGGAGCCTTGTGGACATATTGAAGTATCTCAGGGAATTTTCATAGCCTTAAATTGTTTGTTTAATTTATGAAATAAATCATGCTCCGTAAGTCTAAATTCTGCCAAATGCTGTCTTTGTACTGGAAATGAATTAAACTCTTGATTTAAAAGTCAAATGATCTTTGGTTCAAGTATGATGTACATGAATGCATGCTAGTGACATTAAAGATTGGTTTATGAGAAATGAATGAGAATTACTTGTGATTGATTGTATATATAAGCTTTAAGCTTGCAATGAAAAAAAAAAAAATACATGATAAATGAATGATATATATATTGGAAACATTATGACATTCTGAAACTATGCTAACGCATATAGTAATGTGAGCTTGAGGATGATGTATGTACTAAGTAAAGAATGAAGTCCCCCTTAGTTCGAAAGGGCACTCAAAGGTCCCTTTAGTCTATAAAGGGCACGAGAAAGGTCCCTTGAATATGTAAAGGGCACTGGAAAGGTCCCTGAAATTGTAAAGGGAACGGAGAGGTCTCCTTTAGTCTGAAAAGGGCAAGAAAGGTCCCTTCAATGTCCTGAGGGCACGTAAAGTTGAAAATGAATTATTATGATGTTGAGTAGTATGACATATGTATACTGAGTGATTGAGTAATTAAAATAAATCCACTTCGGAAGAATGACTTTTGAACTTTAAAATGAACCTTTGATACATGTTGCATGCTCACAATTTTACTAACAAATTGAAGTGGCTGGACAATAACGATGACATGAGTTTCATTATATGTTTTGGGGATGCCCTACTGAGAATTTTAGAATTCTCACCCCTATGTGTTTGTTTCCATGTCGTCTCCAGGTTAATTCCAGAAATAAAGCCCTACTAGAAAGACTTGAATTGGAATTTCTAACTTAATAGTGGAGACTTTAATCTATTGTACTTAGATATGTACATGTATCTGTAAATATAGTAAAGAACAAATATGTACTAAAGCTCATAGAAGAGCTTCCTTTTATACTTGACTTGTACTAAATAAATACTTTGTTTCCTTGCTATATATTTTGATAGAACCACGAGTTAGTTGCTACACGATTCCAATTAATTATTGCTATAGATAATTAAGAAAGGTCCACTAATTAATGAGTAACAACTCTCGAGACGACATCATAACTTAAGGATGGGGTTGTACTTGGAGGATGTTACACCATACACTTGGACTAGATATCATTTTACCACAAATTTTCAATCATTCTCACATCCAGCACCTTGGCAGATTTACCGTCCTCGGAACAACATTTAATTGCCATATCAAACGGCCATTTAAAGAGTCACAAAAATTCTACATGACATTTCAATGTGTCTAGAATAACCTGTAAAAATTTCAGGAAAAAAGAGCTCTATAGCTACTTTAGTAAAATGTACAATTTTAGTGGCCAGGTGCCACCAATTCAGTCTAGACCCAGTTCCCAAAAATTTTCAACCCCAGTAATTAATGGAATCAAGGTACAAGAAAATTTACAGTGATACTTCAATATGTTACTAACTTTGTGTAAAAATTTCATGGGCTAATTCAATCAATTGCTATGATAATAAATTCGGACAAGTTTATTGTTTTAATTTCAACAACCAAGACAACATCAGTCACATTTCGGTTCTTGATTTTTTTGAGGCAGTAAACTTTAAAATCAACAACCAAGAAAATTCATGTAGTTAGTTTAAGATGTTAAATACAACATATAATTTTTATAAATTATGAATTACCCACAACTATTCCAGAAAATTCATGCATAATTACTGCTTAGGACAACTAGGAATTCAGGTTAGTCCCAATTTCCTTTGAGAAAAACCCTTTTCTAACCCCATCCAAACACACCACCAAAATTCACACATCAATATCAACATATTATCCATCAATAAAACCAGAAATTTTGGACTTAGATCATGCCAAAACAGATCAGAAAAATTTGACAAGATAAAGGCAGCAAAAACCCTACTTTGAGTAACCTAGTAGCTCCTTTGCTTCAAGATTATCCAGGCTTGATTCCTTCTCCTCCAAAGCTCCAGACCAACTTCAAACCCTTCTGATATCAGTGAGGTGTGAGGTACAAAACAAGGTTTGATGAGGAATAGAAATTTTGTTCGGTTAGATTGGTAGAAAATTAGGTGCATAACAAGTTTAATGAAAGAACTTTGAGGTTTCAACAACTCTAGGCTAGTGTTTTTGGGCTTGGAACTCAAGAACAAGCTCTTGAGGACAACAATGGTGGCTGGTCTTTCTTTCCCTTGCTGGCCGAATTTCTTCTTAGCTTGGAGGAGAAGATGATGACTTGTTTCCTTGTATTAAATGCCTTGAAGATATTATGTAAAGTGTAACACCCTCCTAACTACTTTGTACTACTCGAGAGTAGCATCGTAATTAGGAGAGTATTACTCCCTGATTATGCGATAGGCTAATCGAGATATATAAATAATTAACATACAATAAAATAAAAACATAAGGTAACACAACCACCAAAGCTCCACTATATACATATATTTTGTACACAACTATCTTTACATATGCACATCCATATAAGTTAGAGCACCTACGATGCTACATAGGGACTTTTATCCAAAAGACCTATCGATAACATAAAGCCTAGCCTACTCATATTAAGATCCAGAAAAATCGTATCCACATAAAATGGATCTTATAACTTCAAATAGAATTATCTTAGGCTTGGCACGGTCCCATCACTACACTGCAACTACATACAAGTCAAAAGCCCCTATAGGTCTAGCATCCTCCTAGGCGAAACCGTTGGCCATCGGATGATGGCCTCACCTCCATGGGCGTTGGACCCTCAAATGGTCTGAATCGAGGAGGAGGATGAAGAAGGTCCATCTCCAGGAGGGGCATAGGTGGTGCAGGAGGTATGAACACAGCTAGGTGTGCCATGTGAAGGGGCACACCATCAAAAGGAAAACCTGGGTCGAACTCTGGAGTGAAAATGGAGCTACTAAAAGAACGAGTGAAGAAGATATATGCTCATCTGGGAATACGCTACTACATACAGCGAATCCAACGCGTCATAATGCCACCTCCATTTCCGAATCAAGAAAGAAGATCACGGTCGCATCCTGGAATCTGAGCACAATACAACATACATGCACATAGGGATGAGAATATTATAAAATTCTAGGAGGGAAATCCCGTTAGCATAGACAGGCCTAATTAATGAGGTCATTCATGTAAGTAATATTATATTAGGTCCCATGCAAAAATGCTGATAGAATTAGCAATAATAATCGTACATACTATCTTATAAATAACCAACTAAATTTCATACTTGTTACCTCTTTTCTTTCATATAGGGAAGGCTTGATTTCACATCTAGCAACATCTCAATGGATAATTTTATAAAGGACAATAGACCTAGGACATGAGCTCATTCCTATTCGTGATCATCGGACTTCATTTTTTTTTGTTCACCTCCAAATCACACACAGTTTATTCCTAGCCAATACGTCTACCGACTTATACCATTCTTAGGGAAGTCCTTATTTTTGCCTTCCCTCTTTAACTCATATAAGCCTTGTTTGTTTTCCCCATATGTTAAAACATGCCCAGTTAGGAGTTATAAATTCTTTTGTCATGTTACCGTATCACGTATTTCTCTTTTTACAAGGCATGACATACATCACTCATAGGCATTCAATCACATTAGGGTCTCATTTATATCTCTTGAATAACTCTTTAAAGTAACTATCATGCATGAATATAATTTATACTTGGACTAAGTGTCATTTCATCATCATTTTAGTGCAGTTCTACCATTTCAGCACTTGGGCTGATTCACTATGCTAACAATAGCATTTTATTTCTATATCAAATGGCCAATTCATATGCCACAAAAATTCTCACTGACACTCCCACATGTCTAGAATAACCTGTAAAAATTTCAGGACAAGTAGAGCCCTCTAGCTACTTTAGTAAATTGCACAAATTTAGTGGTCAGGGACCACAAATTCACAGACCAGACCCGGATTCTTAGAATTTTTAACCCTAGAAAATGATTGAATTAGTGCACAATAAAATTCACAGTGATACCTCAATATGTTATTAACTTCAGGTAAAAATTTCAAGGATTCATTCAATCATTTGCTATGATAATAAAATCGGCCAACTTTATTGCTTCAGTTTCAACAGCTTAGGCAGCCCCAGTCACAATTCGGTTCTTGATTTTTTTGAAGTAGTAAACTTCAAAGTTAACACCCAATAAAATTCATGTAGTTATTTTAAGGTGTTCTATTCAACATATAATTTTTATAGCTTATGAAAACACCCACAAATATATCAGAAAATTCGTGCATAATTTCTGCTTGCAGGACAGCCTGAACTCCAGCAGCCTAGTCCAGATTTCCTTTAGTGAAAACCCCTTTTTAACACCATCCAAACCCACCACCAAAATTCACACATAAATAACAATATATCATCAACCAAATAAAATGAAAATTTCAGAATAAAACCAAGTACAACAGATCAGTAAAAATTTCAAGAGAAAAGACCATAGAAAACCCTACTCTTGAAGGCTAGTCTCTCTTTGTCTCTAGCTTGCTCCAAGATGAGAGTCCTTCACTCCAAGACTCCCAAAACACCTTCAAACCCTCCTCTGATCAGTGATGGATGAGGTGAATATGATGAGGTTTTGAATTTCTAATCGGTTAGATGGGTAGAGATTGAAGTGTAGATCAATTTTGGTGAAGGAAAGATTAGGTTTTGATGGTTCTAAGCTAGGGTTTTTGGATTTTGGAAGCAAACTCAAGCTCTTGGCTATGGAGGACCAGCTGCTGCCTTCTTCCTTCTGAAATGGCCGAAGCTTTAGCTTCTTGGAGAAGCTTGAATTCAAGTTTATCTTATAATTGGTGATGATGTCATAATGTTGAGTAATAGATTATGATAGTTTCTAATATTTAAAGATAAAAAGGATGGCTATGATTCAATTTTGAATTACAAAATTGAATCTTAGCCATTCATATAATGAAAAAAAAATACTGTTAATCATTTTGTAAAGGTTAAATTTGCTTTCGATGTTAAAAATCATATAAATTTTGCCAAACGGTGAAATACCATACCGTAATCCAATATTACCCGAAAATTAATTCTAAGTATGAAATTTTTATTTCTAAGTATTTCTAACCTCATCCCCATATTTTCAAAATTTTGGGCACCTCCAGTCCTAATCTAGGGTTTCCGCTCCGGAGCGCCTGGCCCGCAAAACACTATTCATGTTTTTTTTTTTTTTATAAAAATCATTGAATCACTCTCATCATTTCTACTTTATTGGAATTTGAAAATTCCAACTAGTAAAGCTTAATTTAAATTTTATTTATTTATTTGTTTTTTTTAAGTGTATATATATATCTTGGATGTTACATAAAGCAGTAATTATTTATGTCATAAAGCAAAATGGATGGCTAAGATTTAATCTTGGATTCCAAGATTAAATCATGGCCTTCCACATGTCCTAAATAGGTGGATATCATCCATTGGTGGTGATGGAAATATCTTTCGTGTTAAAAATCACACACCGAAATCTCACTGAACGGTAAACAATTTATTAGAATCTATATTACCCAAAAATTAAATTCAGGTATAAAATCCTTATTCTGACTATTCTAACCTTGACTCTCCCTTTCTCAATCTCAGGCATCTCTGGTCCTGATATAGGGTTTTTCCCAGTGGGCCCATGGGGCCCACAAGCTTACTATTCAACCTGGCCAAAAAAATTTTTTTTTTATATGTCCGTTGGGCCACCCTCATCGTTGCTAAACTATTATATTTTTAAAATTACGACTAACAAAGCTCAAATTAATTTTTAAGTAATTTTCTGGGTGTTACAGAATGAAGCTCATGGATGGCCTTGAGGGAGGAGAGTGGCCGATTCCTTTGGGAGGAAAAGGAGAGAAGAAATATCTCCTTGATTGGTATGGTTGTGAGTATGGGCAAGGCATGGCGAGGTATGGGCTTGGGTATGGCTTAAGCATGGGTGAAAGCATGGTCTTTGAGTGAAACAAAATCAACATGTGACACAAAATGGGAGGTATATATTTCGGCCAACATATGCAACCAAGGGGGAGGAGAAATTGTTCATCTAATTGTGGTTTAATGATATGTTTAGGTGTTTCTTTGATTAAGGTTTTTTATTAGGAGTTTGTAAGAAAGTGTTTAGATGAGGTAATGGTCAATTAAGGTTGTCAAGACTTGATTTAGGGAATGGTATTGCGAGATTAACAAATTAAAAACTCTTTTTAAGTCAAATTAAATCATAGACACAATTCCTTGATTTAAAGAATTGGAAAGAGAATTTACTATTCAAGATTCCATGACTAGGAATCTTGAGTCAAAGAATAAGATTAGAGTTTAACTAAGCAATCTTAGGTTCTAATTAACCTTAGTAAATTATTTTGACTCTAGATTAATTATTGAAATTAATTAATCTTCAATTAGAGCCTAATATTGCTTAGGTTTGGTTAATTACATCATTAGGCTCATTGTACACTATTCTAGGACAAAATGGTAATTTTGCACTAAAACTACTCGAGACCTCCAAGCGACTAACCATCATAAACCACTCATAAACATCATTTGGAACTTTTGGAAAAGTTCCAGGTTCAAACGGCACATTTACCCTCGTAAACGCTACAGGGCATTTTGGTCATTTTGAGCCAAAAGTTCGAAAACGAGATTTTCACCTTTGATATCAAACATTATAGTTATAATCCTCTTCAAACATTGAGTTGACCCATTGAGGACTACCTGGTCACCCTCAATTTTGGGTAAAAATGACCTCAAGGGCATTTTGGTCATTTGTATTCAAACTAAAAAATCTGGGCTACATTCCTAGAAGAAGGAAAATACTTGTGATAAAAAGGCTCCTTAAACACTTCCCAGGAACTTCAGCTAGAATCTTTGAATAACCCCATTGGTGCTAACCCACCAAAATTCTGCATCTACTTATAGCATGTAAGTAGCAAAGGCCACTTTTTGGGTCTCCATACAAGGAAGAACTAAGAAAATTTTCTCCATAGGTTTGATCCATTCTTTTGCTTTGTTTGGATCAAAGCTACTTTCAATGGGGGGTGGTTTGCCTTCCTGAACTCTGTAAACTTCTAGTATTCTATGTCCACTTTTGCTCCCAGGATTCCCAACTGGAATTTCTTTAGCATATCGATCCAACCGTTCCATCATCCTCTTGGCTGCTGTAGCCGTTCTCTCATGGCAGCCGCCATTTCACAGAAAGTGTCCATCACACCCGCTCTCGGAGCACCTTTCCTAGTACGTCGATTTGAAGTCATCGTTCCTGTCACACCAAACAAGAATTATTGAGTTGATCAAGCTCAATACCAAGTTAAGTGTTGCAACAACCCACAACATTCCCAACCAGCAGTCGTACACATATATAGAATAATAATGCACAACATTGACTAAGGAAGTATAGCCAGTCCATTCCTCAAGGTCCTACAAGGATGAACTGATCTGATACCATAATGTAACATCCTCCCAAGTACAACCTCCTCCTTAAATCATGGCATCGTACTCGAGAGTTGTTACTTATAAATTTGTGGACCTTTCTTAAATTTCTATAGCAAGCTCGGTTAATGTGATAACAATGCATAATTCTATTAACATGTATAACAAAGAAACATAATATTTATTGAATACATAGCTAAGTATAAAAGGAAGCTCTTCTAAGAGCTTTAGTACACATCTGTTCTTTACTACGTTTATAGACATATACATACAACCAAGTATAACATAATAAGAACACTAAATACTAAACTAATGCAATCCGATTCCTTTTGTGTAGGCCCCATAGTTTCCTGGATAAACCTGGAGACGACGCAAAACACAAAAACACATAGGGGTGAGAATTACATAATTCTCGAGGGCATTTCCCCAAATACACAATCGTAATGTCATCGTCATCATCCCAGCCACTTCGGTTTATTAAAAAATATGATCATGCAATACAGACTAAAGATTTATTTTAAAGTTCTAAAATCATCCTTCCAAATTGGGTTTATTTTTTATTCAATCACTTAATATACACACGTAATACTACTCTATATCATAGTATTGCATTCTAAAATGTACGTGCCGTTAATACATCGAAGGGGATTTATCGTGCCCATAAAAGGGGACTTTTCCGTGCCCATAAAAGGGGACTTTTCGTGCCTATAAAAGGGGACTTGTCCGTGCCCATAAAAGGGGACTTTCTCGTGCCCATTAATGGGGACTTTTCCATGCCCATAAAAGGGGACTTTTCCGTACACATAAAAGGGAACTTTCTCATGCACATTAAAGGGGACATGTCCGTGCCCATAAAAAGGGGACTTTCTCGTGCCTCATTAAAGGGGAATTTTCTGTGCCATTAAATGGGACTTTTTATCTACTTAACATATATATCATCATCAAGCTTATATAAGTATCCATTCATAATAAAATTTTCAATGAGGTCTCATAAACCACTCTTCAATTCCTCTAGGATGCATTTATAGGTCACAAGTCACATGGCCAAATATTTAACATCAAGTATTCATGTCATACTAGAACCAAAAATGCCATCATTTCATCAATCCAAAGCATTGTTTCATTTCCAGCACAATGGGCAAATTTCACACCATTGTACCATAAATTTATTTGCTCATCAAACAATCGATTCAAAGGCTATAAAAATTATCTAAGACACTTCAATGTGTCCACAACACTCCATAGAAATTTCAGAGTAAAAAGAGTTCTCTAACTATGTTAAAACAATTAGACAAATTCGATGGTTAGAGACCACTTAACCTCAGTTTAGAACCCAAAATTCATAATTGTTATCAACACTCAGTAAAAATTTCAAAGGAGAATTCAATCATTTTCTATGGTAGAAAAATTAGACAAATTCGAGCTTCAAGACCAGAAATTCAGGCAACACCTATATAGTCTCGGTTCATGATTTTTTTTTCAGGAAATAGGAGTCCAAAACAAGACTCAAGAAAATTCATGGAACTATCCTAGGATGTTAGCTTCAACATATATTTTTTCTAGCTCATGAAAATGACCACAATTCCCTCAGAAAATTCATGAACAAATATTGCCTGTACAAAAACCTAAATTTCAGCAAGCATGTTTCAACTTCTCTTTAGCAAAAATGATTTTTCCACAAAACTAAACTACTCCACCAAAGCAAATACATCTATATATATGAGTAATCACACCATGGAACCAAAAAATATCAATTTCCAATAATCCAAAGCCAAGACAAATAGAAAATGAATAACAAGGTAACAAGAACCCTACTTTACAAATCATTAGAGCTTTATACTTCAAAGGTGTTCCAAGGGATTTTCTCTTCACTTCAAGGACTCCCAATCTAACTCCAAACCTTCCTGAGGCAGTGGGGAAGTGATATGTCAAGGTGAGGATTAATGCAATTTGAGATTTTAATCGGTTAGATTGATAGAGTATGAGGAGTACAATAAGTTTTGTGAAAGGATCTTGGTGTTTTAGTGATTTTGAGCTAGGGTTTTGCAAGCTTTGAAGCTTGTCAATGGAGGTTTGGAAGAAAGAAACATGGAGGCTGTATTCTAGAGGTCTTGGCCAAAATTAGAGGTTTTGGAGTGATAAGGTTGGGTGGCTTATCTTTATCTTAATATAAATGTAGTATTTATGTAGGTAAAGTGTAATTTTCTTTCTTTTTGGGAAAAGAAATTATATGAATGGCTAAGATTTGATTGGATAGTGAAAGAATGAATGTTGGCCATCTACTTGGCTCATGATAAGTGGATGTCTTTGACTTGGGGAGCAAGTAGCTTTTTTGGTGTTAAAACTGCATCCTGAAATTCCATCGAATGGATGCGATATAATAAATGAAAGGCCATGATTGAAACTTACTTTTCACGTTTCAATCCTTGCCATCCACTTGACATAAAGTGGTTGATAAAGGTTACTTGGCCACCAAGTAACTTGTATGGTGTTAAAAACCGCACATCAAAACTCTACCGAATAGGTAAAACACCATACCGGGTAGTCAAACATTACCCGAAAATTAATTCTAGGTATAACTTCTCATTCCTTATAATTTCTAATCTTAACTTCTTCTTTTCTAGTCCCAAGCATTTCTGGTCTCGGATTTAAGGTTTTGGCTGTCCCGACGGTCCGTGGTCCGCAAGGTCACTATTCACCTCAGCCCATAATTTTTTTTTTAACACGTCCATTAGGCCATCCTCATCGTTGCTAAAACTTCAGATTTTTGAAATTATGACTTATAAAACTGAAATTAATTTTTTTAAATAATTTTTTAGGGTGTTACATTATCACCCACCTTAAAAAGAATTTTGCCCTCAAAATTCATTTGAAAACAATTTCAAAAGACAAATTTCATAAATCAAACAAGGAATTCACAAACAGTTCAAACAATTCAATCAAATCCTAAACATTATTGCCTTAGGTTGAATTCTTGGGTGGTGACGTCCCTTCAACATTTATGGTGAAGACCTACTCTGTTGTTGTGGTTTTGTAGTTGGTTTTGAATTTCTATTTGGACACTCTCTCATTATGTGTCCTGGTTTTCACAAGTGATAGCATACGTTTTGCCCAGCCAAGTAAGGTCTACCCTCATGGTTCTTCCCACATTTTGCACAATCTTGGCTCGTGGTTGACCATTGTTGTTTATCCTTATGTGGTCTTGATTGAACTGTTTCTACAAGGGTGGGTCATCCTCATAGTCTTGGTCTTCAAGGGCCAGTCTTTTATTAGAAGTTTCTTTAGCAGATTAAACGGTTGCTAACTTCTTATTGGAGTCCACTGGACGACGGCATTTGTTTACCAATGTTGCATAATCTCGACTTTCTACGAGCCCCATAGCAGCTTCAATGTCTTTACGTAATCCTCCTTCATATTTCACGCACTTCCAAGCTTCATCAGGATTGCGTTGATAGATAGTGGAAAAATTGCAAAGCTCTTCAAACTCCTTTGTACTCAGTTACACTCAAGGACCCTTGCTTGAGTGCCATGAACTCCAACTCCTTTGCATTCCTCATAGAAGCAGGAAAATACTTGTGATAAAAAGGCTTCTTAAACACTTCCCAGGTAACTTCATCTGAGAAGCTTCGAATAACCCCTTGGTGCCAACCCACCAGAATTTTGCATCCGCTTCTAGCATGTAAGTAGCAAAGGCCGCTTTTTGGGTCTCCGTAGGGAAAGAGAAAATCTTCTCCATAGATTTAATCCATTCTTCTACTTTCTTTGGATCAAAAGCTCCTTGGAACGGGGAGGTTTGCCTTCCTGAACTCTATGAACTTCTGCTATGCTATGTCCACTTCTGCTCCTCAGGGTTCCTCCTGGATTTTCTTCGGCATATTGATCCAACATTTCCATCATCCTATTGGCTCCTAGCTGTTCTCTCATTGTAGCCTCCATCTCACGGAAAGTGTCCATCATACCCGCTTCGTCTCCAGCACCTTTCCTAGTATGTCAATTTGAAGTCATCAGTTCCTATCACACCAAACAAGAATTATTGAGTTGATTAAGCTCAATACCAAGCTAAGTGTGGCAACAACCCACAACATTTCCAACCAGTAGTCATACACATATATAGAATTATAATGCATGACATTGACTAAGGAAGGATAGCCAATCCATTCCTCAAGGTCCTACAAGGATGAACTACTTGATACCATAATGTAACTCCTCCTTAAATCATGGCATCGTACTGGAGAGTTGTTACTTATAAATTTGTGGACCTTTCTTAAATATCTATAGCAAGCTCGGTTAATGTGATAACAAAGCATAATTCTATTAACATGTATAACAAAGAAACATAACATTTATTGAATACATAGCTAAGTACAAAAGGAAGCTCTTCTAAGAGCTTTAGTACACATCTCTTCTTTACTACGTTTATAGACATATACATACAACGAAGTACAACATAATAGAAACATTAACTACTAAACTACTACAATTCGATTCATTTTGTATAGCCCGATAGTTCTCTGGATCAAGCTGGAGACGACAGAAACACAAAAACACATAAGGGTGAGAATTACAGTTCTCAGTAGGGCATTTCCCCAAATACATAATCATAATGTCATCATCATCATCCCAGCCGCTTCAGTTTATTAAGAAAATATGATCATGCAATACAGACTAAAGATTCATTTTAAAGTACTAAAATCATCCTTCCGAAGTGGGTTTACTTTATTATTCAATCACTTAATATACACACGTAATACTACTCTATATCATAGTATTGCAATCTAAAATGTATGTGCCCTCAATACATCGAAGGGGACTTTGCCCATAAAAGGGGACTTTTCTATGCCCATAAAAGGGGACTTTTCTATGCCCATAAAAGGGGACTTTCTGGTGCCCATTAAAGGGGACTTTTCGTGCCTACAAAAGGGGACTTTTCCATGTCTATAAAAGAGGACTTTCTCGTACCTGATTAAAGGGGACTTTTCTATGCCCATTAAATGGGACTTTCTCGTGCATATTAAAAAGGACTTTTTATCTAGTTAACATATAGATCATCATCAAGCTTATATAAGTATCCATTCATAATAAAATTTTCAATCAGGTCTCATAAATCACTCTTCAATTCCTCTAGCTTGCATTTATAGGTCACAAGTCACATGGCCAAATATTTAACATCAAGTGTTCATGTCATACTAGAACCAAAAATGCCATTCTTTCATCAATTCAAAGCATTGTTTCATTTCCAGCACAATGGGCAGATTTTAGACCATTGTACCACAAATTTATTTGCTCATCAAACAATCGATTCAGAGGCTATAAAAATTATCTAAGACACTTCAATGTGTCCACAAAACTCAATTTCAAAGTAAAAAGATGTCTAACTATGTTAAAAAAAATTAGACAAATTTAGTGGTCAGAGACCACTTAACCTAGTTTAGAACCCAAAATTCATAATTTTTAACCCCAGCAAATGATTGAATCAATTCAAAATAAAAATCATAGTTATACTTCAAGATGTTATCAACACTCAATAAAAATTTCAATGGAGAATTCGATCATTATCTATGGTAGAAAAATTAGACAAATTCACAGCTTCAGAGCCAATATTCAGGCAACACCTATATAGTCTCGGTTGATGATTTTTTTTTCAGGAAATAGGAGTCCAAAACAAGGCTCAATAAAATTCATGGAACTAGCCTAGGATGTTACCTTCAACATATATTTTTTCTAGCTCATGAAAATGCCTAGAATTCCCTCAGAAAATTCGTGAACAAATACTGCCTGTACAAAAATTGAAATTTCATCAAGCATGTTTCAACTTCTCTTTAGCAAAAATGATTTTTCCACAACACTAAACTACTCCACCAAAGCAAATACATCTATATATATGAGTAATCACACCATGGAGCTAGAAAATATCAATTTCCAACAACCCAAAACCAAGACAAATAGAAAATGAACAACAAGGTAACAAGAACCCTACTTTGCAAATCTTTAGAGCTTTATACTTCAAAGGTATTCCAAGGGATTTTCTCTTCACTTCAAGGACTCCTAATCCAACTCCAAACCTTCCTGAGGCAGTGAAGAAGTGATATGTCAAGGTGAGGATTGATGGAGATTTGAGATTTTAATCGGTTAGATTGATAGAGTATGAGGAGTAGAATAAGTTTTGTGAAAGGATCTTGGTGTTTTAGTGATTTTGAGCTAGGGTTTTGCAAGCTTTGAAGCTTGTCAATGGAGGTTTGGAAGAAAGAAACATGGAGGCTGTATTCTAGAGGTCTTGGCCGAAATTAGAGGTCTTGGAGTGATAAGGTTGGGTGGCTTATCTTTATCTTAATATAAATGTAGTATTTATGTAGGTAAAGTGTAATTTTCTTTTTTTTGGGAAAAGAAATT
The DNA here is from genome assembly GCA_030441495.1 of Dalbergia oliveri. NCBI lineage: Eukaryota > Viridiplantae > Streptophyta > Magnoliopsida > Fabales > Fabaceae > Dalbergia > Dalbergia oliveri. The sequence continues at coordinate 1,836,366 of JAMLFY010000018.1, forward strand.
ATATGAATGGCTAGGATTTGATTGGATAGTGAAAGAATGAATGTTGGCCATCTCCTTGGCTCATGATAAGTGGATGTCTTTGACTTGGGGAGCAAGTAGCTTTTTTGGTGTTAAAACTACAGCATGAAATTTCATCGAACGGATGAGATATTGGCTCCTAAGTAAAATATAATAAATGAAAGGTCATGATTGAAACTTACTTTTCAAGTTTCAATCCTTGCCATCTACTTGGCATAAAGTGGTTGGTAAAGGTTACTTGACCACCAAGTAACTTGTATGATGTTAAAAATCGTACATCAAAACTCTACCAAACGGGTAAAACACCGTACCTGGGTAGTCAAACATTACCCGAAAATTAATTCTAGGTATAACTTCTCATTCCTTATAATTTCTAACCCTAACCTTCTCTTTTCTCAGTCCCAGGCATTTCCCGGTCTAGATCTTAAGGTTCCAGCTGTCCTGGACGCCGTGGGCCTCGCAAGGTCACTATTCATCCGGCCTAGAATTTTTTTTTAATACGTCCATTAGGCCATCCTTATTGTTGCTAAAATCGTCAAATTTTTGAAATTATGACTAATAAAACTCAAATTAGTTTTTTTAAATAATTTTTTAGGGTGTTACAACTTTCAACAGTTGACTCAAGGATCTCAGGCTTTCTGTCAGGTTTCTTGGCTTTAAAATGTAAAGTCTTTTTCAATTTCTTTTCTTCATAATTGTTTGATCTCATTTTTTATTCCATTTTCTAAAGATACTCACAACAAGACTTGATATAGTTCTCTAACAAACCCTAAAGTAAAGAAGAAAAAGTGATTTTTTTTTTAAAGAACAATAAACACTTGCATGTTAAAGAGTTTATGTACACAAAATAAATAAATGAGTTAAAGAAGAGGTATACTCCCTTTGTGTTCTATTTGAGGTAAGCTATAGAGGGTCATTCTATGATCTTCTAGGCTTTCTACTTTATAAAGACTCTTATAAGGTGGATCTATGAATTTAGGATTCTACGGCCTCTAGAGCTAAGAGCTCTTTTCGAAATGTTATCCATAACGCAGGTAACTGCTAGGTGTAGGACATTCACGAAAGAGTCACACTCTAAACGAGATTTTCACAATAACCAAATAGAACGTACATGCAATATGGCTCCTGCTACACAACCTCTTACCTATCTCAAGTTGCATTCAGAACCTGGGTATAGGGCCCCACTCGTGTGTGATTCCTGCGTGAGTGTTGTGTGTGAAGGGAGCATGCAAACCTAGAATCCTAAAACTACCCATTACAAATACTTGCAAAATAGACAATACAAAAAAAAGTCGTCTACCCTGTGGTTTTCATTAAAGTAAAAAGATAAAAAGAAAAGAAAATGTGCCTTGAAATAAAAGACGACTTCAAAAGGAAAAAGCAGAGAAAATAAAGAAAGAAAGAAATAAAGAAGAAAGAAAAAGAAGGTTAATTATAATATACACAATCAATTATAAGGCTTGGCTCACAAACTTTCCAGTGGAGTCGCCATCTATTGCAATTGAGATCGCGATGGGACGCGAGAAACTTGTGATTGAAAATGGAGTCGCCACCAAGTTTATTTAAATTAGGAAAACGTGGAAAACCCCATTTTATTCTAAAAGAAATGATCTTTGAAACCAGATTTAGTTCGGAGTCAATTATGCATAGAGAAGGGTAAGAACTTAATCTTCAGGCACCCTAATACACTCGTGCTTAGATGGTACCTTTAATTAATTTGTGCAAATTATTAATAACCTTTCAAAATATTTATTTTACCATTTTTATTTACAAGAAAATTAAAAAATATTGTTTTTAAAGGGAAATTTTGGAGTATCAAATCGTCATAATTCAGATGTCCAAAATAGAGTTAATAAGCCGTCACGGCTAAATTAACATCTTTATCCAAAATAAAATATTCCCCAAGAAATGAAAATTAAATGAAATAAAATGTCTCATAAAAAAATTATTTACAAGTAAGACACAAATTATGAAAATTTAAATTTTGGCTTGAAAGGGATCGCCTCTGTACGTATTCCTGGTACAACGGGAAACTCAAAGTCACGTAGTTCTTTAAAAAATATTTGTGGATTGATTGATTTCACTTTTAGAAAAAGGATTTTAGGATATTAAGCTGTCGCAACTAAGATATCCGAAACACATGATTAACAAGTCGTCATGGCTAAATCATCTTAAAAGAAATTTAAGTTTCAATAACTTATTTATTTATTAAAAAAATAAAATATACGTTTTAGCCTATTTATATATATATATATATATATATATATATATATACATATATACACTAACACAACTTAAAGAACACTATCAACCATTGGCTTTTTAAACGAAAATCTTTTTAGTTTAAAAACTGGCTTTTAAAATAAACACTCTCAGCAAAGCCAGCCTAAACTCTCACTAATGCAAAACTAAATGGCAAAATAAAATAGAATGGAATCAGCAAATAAGAAAAGGGAATGGTGCCGTGACATGAAAAGAAGAGCTTGGTCTCTTTATTAAAGTAGAGACAAAGGGATCGTAGTTGAAAAAAAAAACCAAGAAAATGTGTGACAGTGAGGGTGAAAGTTTCGGATACATGCGGTTAGGTTTTCAAACATAGAGAAGGGCAGGGTGTACACACACACATGCATACAAAAGCACACATACACAGAGAAAAGGAAAACCGAGAGTGAGGGCGGAGCAAGGGAGGAAGAAAGGAAGAGAGATCAGCGGTCCAGGAGAGAAAGGGTGGCCATGCGAGTGAGATGCAGGCGCTCGCGGAGGGGGGCTCACGGTTGGCTGGTTCAGCTTTCGCGGTGGCCGATTGAAGGGGAAGGGTGTCGCAGCTCTGCGCGGCGCTGGGTGAGGCGGAGGAAATCGACGCAGAGAAGGACCTAGGACGGAGGGCGGAGTCGCACGGCGGAACGGAAGAAGGAAGAGGATGATAGAGGTGGAAGTAGCCATGGATGGGGAGCGGTGAGCACCGCCGCATCACCGGCCTCCCTTTCGTCATTCTTTTTTTTTTTGGTTTGTGTTTCTCCCTTTTTTTTTTTTTGAAATTGAGATTATTGCTTGGTTTTGATCTGGAACTTGGGACTTTTGTGAATTATGATGGACTGTTGATGATGATTTGTTTTGGACTGTGTTTGGCTAGAATTGTGGAAAATTGTATATGTTGTTGGTTTATTTTTGACCATTAACTGGATATTGGGTGCTAGGAATATTGTTTGGTTTGTGTTTGTGTACGGCTTAGTGGTCTTGGATTGGTTTCAGAATGGGAAATATATACTTGGAAAAGAAAATGAATCAACAAATAATTTACCTTGGCTTTGTGATTTTTCTTTTCTATGCATTAACAACTCTCTTTTGCTTAGGAAAATATGATAGTCAGCTCCAATTTCTTTGAGTTTCTTTCAATTCTCTCAAAATCTCAAACAAGATTTTTTAGAGGTTCAAAAATAGTGATCAAAGAGTCCCCCTCTTATGTGAATTATTGATCTCATTTATACAACTTGGATTGATCATTTTGCTAGATTTGGTCAAAATGGCTGTGATTCTGATAGAGCTATTTTCCAAATTACCGCTGATTTCATGGGATTTGCATTAATTGCTTTGTCACTCATGCATGCTTCCTCTTTGTCTCTTCAATAACTTGTGCAACTGTATTTGATTCTCCCATGATCTCAATTTGGTGCATGCAAATCCTGTTGTCTTTTTTTTTTCTAGAGGCATGCATTCTAGGACAAGCGTGCCTCATTTTTCATCATTTATTTTTTTTAGAAGACAAAAATGAATAGTGTAGGAAAACAATCAAAAGCAAAAGCAAGCAAGTTTTTATTTTTATTTTTTAACTCAAAAATAAAATAAAATAAAATAAAAATGGGTTGAGAAATTTTTTTAACAACCCAAAAAAAAGAAAATGAAATGGGCCTTTTTTTCTTCTTCAAATGGCCTTAGAGCTTTATTTATTTTAAAAAAAAATGAAATAGGTTTTTTTTTTTTACAACAAAGGAACCAACAACAAAAAATGAAATAACATGGCTGATAATAAATTTTGTTTTGTTTTTTTTTTTATCTTATGAGCTGGACAAAAGTGGTTGTTTACACTTTCTTAATTATCTATAGTAAGAATCGGTTGAAATCATGTATTAACTAACTCATTGTTCTATCAAAATACATAGCAAGAAACAATGTATTTATTTAATACAAGTCATGTATAAAAGGAAACTCTTCTATGAGCTTTAATTTACATGTTATTTACTATATTTAGACATATATATATATATATATATATATAACCATTTAGAACTTAGTCTTTCTTATAGCTTTCACTATTCTCTAGAATCAACCTGGAGACGATATGGAAACACAAACAAGCGGGGTGAGAATTATGAAATTTCTAGTAGGGTATTCCGAAATACATAATCATAATATCATCATCATTGTTCTAGCCACTTCAATTTATCAGGAAAATATGATCATACAATACATATCAAAGATTCATTTTAAAGTTTTAAAATCATTCTTCTGAAGTGGGTAGCTTTTATTATTCAATCACATATCATACTACTCAACATCATATAAACCATATACTACTAAATCACAACTTAACATATTGGCCTCAATATCAATATTAAAATTCTTCACTTAGCACATAAGATAAAAGACTACGTAGAACCATTGCTACTTAAACTCATCTTGGCCCTCGACTTTTGTGGCTTTGACAACTTTAGGGTAATAGACCATTTTAGAGTTGAGCTAATTTTTATACATGATATTAGATTTACTTTCTCTAATTCTCACATAGACCTATTCGTAGCCAGGTTTATTTTCCCCAACTCAATTCAAGGGTAGTCAGGTTTACTTTCCCTAACAAACAGATTTATTTCTCCAACCCAAAATTTCTTGGTAGTCAGGTTTACTTGCCTCTACAAATAGATTTACTTTCTCTATCCCAAGAAACATAATCTTATGTTTTCCTTTTGCATATGAGCAATTGTAATAAGCATTTATATCTATGTGTGCATAATCTCATCAATAAGTTCACATGCTCAATTATTCATATTCATATTCTTGTGCTCATGTCATACTAGTACAAGATGCCATTATTTCATCAATTCAAAGCATCAATCCATTTTCAGCACAATCAGATTTCACATATTCGTAGCACAATTTATTCTGCATTTCAAACCATCAAATCCAAGGCTATAAAAATTCTAAGACACTTCAATGTGTCCACAAGGTTCCATAAAAATTTCAGAGCAAAAAGAGTTCTCTAACTATGTTAACAAAATTAGGCAAATTTGGTGTTGAGAAACCACTTAACCTCAGCTAGAACTTGAAATTCATAATTTTTAACCCTAGCAAATGATTGAATTAATTCAAAAAAAAAATCACAGTTACACTTCAAGATGTTTTCAGCATTCTACAAAAATTTCAAAGGAAAATTCAATCATGTTAATGGTAAAAAAATTAGACAAATTCGTAGTTTCAGTTTAAAAATCCAGGCAGCACATAGTTCACTTTAGTTCTAATTTTTTTAAAGTAGTATAACTCAAAATTGAAACCCAAGAAAATTCGTGGATCTAGCTAGGATATTAGTTTCAACATTTAATTTTTCTAGCTTATAAAAATACCTACAATTATGCCAGAAAATTCGTGAACAATCCTTGCCCAGGAGAAATATGAAAATCAGCAGCATAGTTGAACATTCATTTTAACAAAAATGATTTTTAATATCATCCAAACACCCCACCAAAATTAATACATCACTATACATATATTATCAACCAACACAATCAAAATTTTTGGACCAACACCAATCAGAAATGTTCATAATAAATTTGGGAAGAAAATGCCAAAGCAAACCCTATTTTGGTGGCTTTAAGGATCTTGGCTTTAAGGGTGTTCCAAAAATGACTTTTCTCACTTCAAACTTTCCAAACAACACCTAATCCCTTCCATAAACAGTAAAGGATGATCTCTCAAGGTGGAAAAGGGTAATGGATTCAAATTCTAATCGGTTAGTGTTGTAGGTATTGATAAGTAGAACAAGTTTTGTGAAGGGAGTTTGTAGTTTTATCAAGTCTAGGCTAGAAAAATGAAGGTTTGAGTCAAGTTCTAAGCTCTTGAAAGAAATAAAAATGGAGGTTGCTAGTCTTTCTTGTTTGTGGCCGAGAATGTGTTTCAAGGTGATAAGGTTTTATAGCTTTTAATGATATTATTATATTATTTAGTAAGAATCATCTAACTGAAATCTAATTCTTTCCAAAAGAAAAAAAAAATAAGGTGGATGGCTAGGATTTGATCTTGTTATTCAAGATTGAATCTTAGTCATCCACTTGGTTCATATGGATAGACATGATCCTATTATAAGATTAAATTATCTTTCAATGTTAAAAATTGCACACCGAAATTTTTGAACAGGTAAAACATCATACCCGGTAATCAAACATTGCTGGAAAATTAATTCCAAGTATAAAATCTTTATTTCTAACTATTTCTAACCTTAACCCTTTCTTTTCTCAGTTTCAGGCATCTTTGGGTCCCAATTTTATGGTTTCGACTATCAGGATGGCCACAAGGACACTATTCACCTTGGCCGTAATTTTTTTTTAACATGTTTGTTGGGCCATTCTCATCATTACTACATCTATTAGATTTTTGAAATTATGACTAACAAAACTCAAATATTAATTTTTAACAAATTTTTAGGGTGTTATAGGAAGCATAGCCAGTCCATTCCTCAAGGTCCTACTAGGATGACCTTGATACCATAAAGTAACATCCTCCCAAGTACAACCTCCTCCTTAGGTCATGGTATCGTACTTGAGAGTTGTCACTTATAAATTTGTAGACCTTTCTTAGTTATCTATAGCAAGAATCAGTTGAAATCGTATATTAACTAACTTGTAGTTCTATCAAAATATATAGCAAGAAAAAACATATTTATTTAATACAAGTCAAGTACAAAAGGAAGCTCTTCCATGAGCTTTAGTTCACATCCGTTCTTTACTATATATATATATATATATATATATAAAACTATGTACAATAGATATGAGTTCCCACGACTAAACTCCAGAAATTATAGTTTAGTCTTCTTTGTTGCTTTCACTATTATTTGGAATCAACCTAAGACGACATGGAAACACAAAGGCAGGGGTGAGAATTCTGAAATTTCCAGTAGGTATCCCCGAAATACATAATCATAATATCATCGTCATCATCCCAGCCACTTTGGTTTATCAAGAAAATGTGACCATACAATATATATTAAAGATTCATTTTAAAGTTCTAAAACCATCCTTCCGAAATCGTTAACTTTTGTTATTCAATCACATATCATACTACTCAACATCATATAAACCCTATACTACTAAATCACAACTTAACATATTGGCCTCAATATTGACACTAAAATTCTTCACTTAGCACATAAGATAAAAGACTACTTTAGGGTAATAGACTACATTTTCAAGATGAGCTAATTTCTATACATGATCATTGAATTTACTTTCTCCAATTCTCACATAGATCTATTCCTAGCAAGGTTTACTTTCCTCAACTCAATTCAAAGGTAGTCAGGTTTACTTTCCCCGACAACTGGATTGACTTTCTCTAGCCTAAGAATTATAAATCTTATGCTTTTCTTGGTAGTTAGGTTTACTTTCCTTGACAAACCGGATTTACTTTCTCTAGCCCAAGAAACTTAATCTTATGCTTTTCTTTTGCATATGAGCAATTGTAATAAGCATTCATATCTATGTATGTCTAATCTCATCAATAAGTTCACATGCTCAATTATTCAAATTCATATTCTTGTGCGCATGTCATGCTAGTACAAGATGCCATTATTTCATCAATTCAAAACATCAATTCAATTTTTAGTACAATGGTAGATTTCACATATTCGTAGCACAATTTATTTACACATCAAACAATCAATTTAGAGGCTATAAAAATTCTCAAGGACACTTCAATGTGTCCACAAGGTTCCATAAAAATTTCAAAGTAAAAAGAGTTCTCTAACTATGTTACCAAAATTAGACAATTTTGGTGGTCAGAAACCACTTAATCTTAACTCAGAACCAAATTCCCAATTTTTAACCCTAGAAAATGATTGAATTAATTAAAAAGAAAAATTAAAATTACACTTCAAGATGTTATCAACACCCACTGAAAATATCAAAGGAAAATTCAATCATTTGCTATGGTAGAAAAATTAGACAAATTTGCAGCTTTAGTTCCAATAATCAGACAACATGGATACCATTTCGGTTCTTGATTTTTTAAAGCATTAGGAGTAAAAAACAGAGCTCAAAAAAATTTGTGGAACTAACCCAGGATGTTAACTTCAATATATTTTTTCTAACTCATGAAAATACCCACAATTCCCTCAAAAAATTCATGATTAGTGGCTGCTATAAAAAAATCGAAAATCCAGCAGCATGGTTTGTAACATCCTCCCAAGTACAACCTCATCCTTAAGTCATGGCGTCGTACTCGAGATTTGTTACTTCTAAATTTACGGACCTTTCTTAATTATTTATAGCAAGAATCGGGCGAATTATGTAGTAACTAACTCTGGGTTCTATCAAAATATATAATAAGGAAACAAAGTATTTATTTAGTATAAGTTAAGTACAAAAGGGAGCTCTTCTATGAGCTTTAGTACATATATGTTCTTTACTACATTTATAGACACATATACATATCTAAGTACAACAGATACGAGTCTCCACTACTAAGCTACAGAAATTCCAATTCAGCTTTCTTTGTAGGGCTTCACGTTCTCTGAGAGTAATCTGGAGACGATACGGAAACAAACACATAGGGGTGAGAATCCAAAATTCTCAGTAGGTCATCCCCACAACATATAATGAAACTCATGTCATCGTTATCATCCCAGCCACTTTGGTTTATTAATAAAATTGTGAGCATGCAACATACATCAAAGGTTTATTTTTAAGTTCAAAAGTCATTCTTCCGAAGTGGGTTTATTTTAATGCTTAATCACTCATCTTGCATATGTCATTGTACTCAATATCATAATAGTTCATTTTTCAACTTTGCGTGCCCTCATACATGCCCTTTATATATTCAGGGACCTTTCCCATGCCCTTTACATATTCAGGGATCTTCCTGTGCCCTTTATAGACTAAAGGGGACCTTCGTGCCCTTTTTAGACTAAAGGGGACTTATTCTTCACTTGGTACATACATCAACCTCAAGCTCGCCTTACTACATACATTAGCATAGTTTTTGAATTTTATAATGTTTCAGACATATATACAGTCAATCACAAGTGATCCCTATTCACTCCTCATAAACCAATCGTTAATGCCACTAACATGCAATCATATACATCATACTTGAACTAAGGTTCACTTGACTCCTAAATCAAAAGTTTAATTCATTTCCAGGACAAAGACAGCATTTGGAAGAATTCAGGCTTACGGAGAATGATTTAGTTCACAACTCAAAAAATCAATTTAAAGGCTATGAAAATTATTTGAGATACCCCAATATGTCCACAAGGCTCCATAAAAATTTCAAGACAAACGGAGCTCTCTAACTCCTTCAATAAATTTTACAAATTTAGTGGTCAGGGACCACCAATTCATAGCTTAGACTAGAGTTCTCATAATTTTTAACCCTAGAAAATGATTGAACCAATGCATAATAAAATTTACAGATATACTTCAACATGTGATTAACTTCGTGTAAAAATTTCAAGGGCTAGTTGAATCAATTGCTATGGTAATAAATTCTCACAACTTTAGTGCTTCAGTTTCAACAATCAAGATAGCATCAGTCTCATTTCAGTTTCTGATTTTTTTGAGGCAGTAAACCTTAAATTCAACACCCAAGAAAATTCATGTAGTTATTTTAAGATGTTAACTCCAACATATAATTTTTATAGCTCATGAAACTATCCACAACTATACCAGAAAATTCATGAACAACTTGCCTGCAGGAAAACAAGATTCCAGCAACCTAGTCCAAACTTATTTTGATAAAAACCATTCTCTAAAACCATCCAAACACACCACCAAAATTCACACATCAATATCAACATAATATCAACCAATACAATTAGAAATTTCAGACCTAGCTCAACCCAAAACAGATCAGAAAAATTTGACAAAGAAAGGCAACAAAAATCCTACTTTTAGTAACCTAGTGGCTCCTTGGCTCCAAGATGATCCAAGCTTGATCCCTTCCACTCCAAAGCTCCCAAACCAACTTCAAACCCTTCTTATATCAGTGAGGTGTGAGGTAACAAGACAAGGTTTGATGATGAATAGAGATTTTGTTCGGTTAGATTTGTAGAGATCAAGGTGTAGAACAAGTTTAATGAAGGAATTTTAGGGTTTTAATAACTCTAGGCTAGTGTTTTTGGACTTGGAACTCAAGATCAAGCTATTGAAGATAACAATGGTGGCTGCACTCTCCTTTCCCTTGGCTGGCCGAATTTGATGGTGTCTTGGGGAAGAAAGTGTGACTTGGCTCTTGTATTTAATGTTTTGAAGATATTTTGTAAAGTAAATCATCATTTATGTGTTAAAGCAAAATGGATGGCTAAGATTTAATCTTGGATTCCAAGATTAAATCTTGGCCTTCCACATGTCCTAAATAGGTGGATATCATCCATTGGTGATGATGGAAATATCTTTCGGTGTTAAAAATCACATACTGAAATCTCACCAAACGGGTAAATGCCGCACCCATTAGACCGATATTACCCAAAAATTAAATTCAGGTATAAAATCCTTATTTCTAACTATTTCTAACCTTAATCCTCTCTTTTCTAAATCCTGGGCATCTCTTGGGCCCGAATTAGGGTTTCAGCGGTCAGGCCGTGGGGCCGCTAGGTTACTATTCACTCCCCGAAATTTTTTTTTGACAGGTCGTTGGGCCACCCTCATTGTTGCTATACTGTCAGATTTTTGAAATTACGAATAACAAATCTCAAATTAATTTTTAAATAATTTTTCAAGGTGTTACATGGTTCAAAATCTCTTTTCACAAAATTGATTTCTCACAACATCAAACCACTCCACCAAAATTAGCACATCACTATTAGTATATTATCAACCTGTTCAATGAAAAATATTCAGTGAAATCAGTAAGAAAATCACAAAAATAGAGTTGAAGTAAAAGAGGTTTAAAATGCCCTACTTTTGGTGTCTAATGGATCTTTTGCTCCAAATTGCTCCAAGATTGATCCCTTCCACTTCAAAGCTCCCAAATCACACCTAAACCCTCATGAAATCAATGAGATATAAGGTAGCAAGGTTAGGATTGGTGATGAATTGAGATTCCAATCAATTAGATGTATAGGTAGTGATGTGTAGAACAAGTTTAGTGAAAGAAGTTTATGGTTTTAGCAATTTTAGGCAAGTGTTTTGGTGAATTGAAATTGAAACTTTAGCTATTGGAGAAGACAACAATGGTGGCTGCCCTCTTAGCTTGCTAGTTGAAATTGTGATGATGGAGAGATAAGGTTGCTTTTCTTGTATTTGTCTTGTGTTAAAGTATAGATATCATATAATATAAATGTGTAATTCTTTAAAGAAAAGAAAAACAAATGGATGACTAGGATTTAATCTCGTAAACCAAGATTAAATCTTAGCCTTACACTAGGCTTGAATGGATATACATTATCCATGTATACTAATTAAACTATCTTTTGGTGTTAGAAATTGCACACCGAAATTTTACCGAACGGATGAGATATTGGCTCTTGAGTAAAATATAATAAATGAAAGGTCATGATTGAAACTTACTTTTCAAGTTTCAAACCTTGCCATCCACTTGGCATAAAAGTGGTTGGTAAAGGTTACTTGGTCACCAAGTAACTTATATGGTATTAAAAATCGCACATCAAAACTCTGAACGGGTAAAACACCGTGCCTGGGTAATCAAACATTACTTGAAAACTAATTCTAGGTATAACTTCTCATTCCTTATCATTTCTAACCTTAACCCTCTCTTTTCTTAGTCCAGGGCATTTCTTGGTTTTGAATGGATTTCGCTATAGACGGGCCAACAAAGTTACTATTCATCCTGACCTGAATTTTTTTTTAAAACACATTCGTTAGGCTATTCTTATTATTGCTAAACTGTCAATTTTTTTAAATTACGACTAATAAAGCTCAAATTAATTTTTAACTAATTTTTTTTAAGGTTTTACATTGCAAGTTGATATATTTGAAACTGTGAGATACACAAATGGATTAGCGTTGCTATAGTTTTGAAGCCTTTTAGCTTTGAAGGGTGAAGACGATAGGATAAGGTATCATATGTGTTTTGAGTGATATACTTCTTTTGCATGATGCTAGTAACGTAAGAAATCACAAATACAAAACAATATTTTATCATTTGTTTTAAACATTTTATCATGTCCACCTGCAATATAATGAATATCTATATATCACCATGGGCTCAACATCTGATCAATTATGATCACTTAAGAAAATGCCATTGAATGTTATTAGACATCTTATACACTTTTCGTTCCACGATTACTTGAGATTACTTGATTTGATTAATCATTCATTGATGTCTTATAGTTCAAGCATTTTATTTTATATCATTTCATCTATATAAGGAATTTATTTGAGTCAAACTCCTGGCTATAATTCAATGAATTGGGGGAAAGTAGATAACCTCGGTACATCAAAGGGATCTCATATCTTTTTTATCTTTCTGTGCCCTTCACATATTGAAGGGGATCTTTCCGTGGCCTTGACATGAAAGGGATCTCATATCTTTCTTTATGTTCTATGCCCTTGACAAGTCGAAGGGGATTTAATATTTCTCTTGTGACCATAGAACTCAATTCCATTCATTTTTCTTTTTTCATTGACATAGGGAAGACTTAGTTCATGTCAAATGGTATAAGTGGATAACACCACATATGGGAAATAAAGCTTCAAGACTAGCTTCTTCCTATACGTGATTATCAAATTTCAATTTTTCCTTTCTAAATCACACACAGATCTATTCTAGCCGATACGTCTACCGACTCGTAATATCTCTAGGAAAGTTCCTCTTTGCCTTCCCTTCATTCAACATAAGTCTTGTTTTTGTTTTGCCCATATGTTAGAACTTACACAATTGAAGTTCATACATTTTCTTTTGTGACATATATGCATCACTTACTTTTCTTTTTCCAAATGCATGCATAAAGCACATATAGACAATCAATCACCAGTGATTCTCATTCATTTATAATAATCCAATCTTTATAGTCCATAGCATGCATTCATACACATCATACTTAAATTACAAGTCATTATATAATCAAGTCAAGACTTGGTTTTATTTTCAGCACAATGGCAGATTTTACACTTATCTAGCAAAAATTAGTTTACATCTCAAACAACCAATTCCAAGGCTAAAAAAATTATCCAAGACACTTCAATGTGTCCCCAAGGTCCTGTAAAAATGTCTAAGCAAAAAGAGTTCTCGAACTATGTTAACAAAATTAGACAAATTTGGAGGTTAGAAACCCCCTCATTACAGCTAACATCAGATTTCCTAATTTTATTACCATACCAAACAAACATATAAATTCTTACAAAAATTCAAGGTTGGACTTCAAGATGTCCTCAACAACCTCTAAAAATTTCAAAGGAAAATTCGATCATTTGGTATGGTAACAAAATTAGACAAATTCAATGCTCTAGAATTGGTTGTTCAAACCTCAACCACATCAGTCTCGAATTTTGATTTTTTAAACAAAGTAAAAGGCATTTTGAAGACCTAATAAAATTACTGGAAACTCTTCCATATGCTAATTTCATCATATAAAATTTTTATATTATAAAAATACCTACAAATATATCAGAAAATTCGTGACAAATCCTTGCCTGTGACAAAATTGAAAATCTAGCAACCTAGTTCAAAACATATTTTGGGAAAAAGAGTTTGCTAACATCATCCAAACATTCCACCAATTTAAACACTTCAATATTTGTATATTATCAATTAGTACAACTAAAAATATCAAGTCAATTCAGTACCCAAAACATAAAAACAAATTTGAAGTAAAAGAGGTTCAAAATCCTAGCTTGTGAAGCTTTAGGGCTTCTAGCTCAAGATGATCTTCTATGAATCGTTTCTTTCACCACTAGCCCTTCAAATCCACTTTAAACCCTTCCTTTAACAGTGGGATATGATATCTCAAGGTGGAGAATAGTGATGACTCAAAATTCTAATCAGTTGGTTTTATAGATTATGAAGAGTAGAATAAAGTTTGTGAAGGAGATTCGGGTTTTAGTGATTTAAAACTAAGGTCTTGGGCACGTGAAGTTAGGGTTTGAAAGAAAACACCATGGGAGCTTATGTTTCTGCTCCTTGACCAAAAATAATGGGGTTGGAGTGATAAGGTTGGTGGTTTTATGTTTATCATAGTCTAGGTTTAATAATTATGTAGGTAAGGTTTGAATTTCTTTCTTTCTTTTGGAAAAAGAAAAGAAATGAATGGTTAGGATTATTTTCTTGGTAAAAGAATGAATTTTGGCCATCCACTTGGCTCAAGATAAGTGGCCCACTTTAACTTGGTGAACAAGTAGCTTTTTCGGTGTTAAAATCGCACATCAAAATTCTCCGAATGGATGAGATAATGGCACCGGGTAAAATAATAACAAATGAAAGGCCAAGAACAAAACTTGCTTTTCAAGTTTCAATCCTTGCCATCCACTTGGCCTTAAAGGATAGACATTATCCAATTGTAAAGATTAAACTATCTTTTAGTGCTAGAAATCGCATCCAAATTTTACCGAATGGGTAAAATACGTACCAGGAAAATCAATATCCAGAAATAAAATTCTAAGTATAAAATCTTCATTTCTAACAATTTCTAACCTTAACCCTACTTTAGTCTCGGCATCTTCTCTTCTAGTTCTAGGTTTAGAGTTGTCCAGGAAGGCAGCAAAGGCCTGTAAGTCACTATTCACATTTTTAACACATCCATTGTGTAATGCCCCAATTTTTCCAGTTGTGCAAAATTACCAAAATACAGGTAATTTTCGCACGAGATTTGAGGTCAAACAATCCTTAATCAGGAATTTTAACATTAGGGTAACATTATATGAGGCTTGGACAGCAATTTGTGCGAAAATCGCAAATCTCGATTTTCCATGTGCAAAATGACTAAAATACCCTGAGGTCATTTTTGCCAGGAAATCGAAGATAGCCAATCCGACTATTCTCAAGGGGTTAGTTTTAAGTTTGAAGGGAATTATTTGTGATATTTTGATGTTCAGTAAAAGTCTCAACTCCCAATTTTTACTATACGTGAAATTACCAAATTACCCTGTGATAATTTAGCACGAGATTGAGTAACCTCCAAACCCGATCATCACTCAGGAAGTTTAAAATGTTTGTACAAGTACTATGTAATATCTAGAAATGTTCGGTTAATTCGAGGAGTTTTTATGTGAAATGACTTTTTTACCCCTAGTTAGTGCTTAATAAGTTCGCTTAAGTAATTAAGGCAATATTAGGCGCTAATTCATTTCAAATTGATTTCATTCATTAATCTTAGATTAAAAATAATTACTTGAGATTAAAAATAATTACTTAAGATAATTAGAGCCTACGAATTGTTTAGGAAAAATTTAATTTCCTTTCTTAATTATAAGGACTCATATAAACTCAATAATGTTAAGATTAAGGTAATTCTAGTGCATTTTCTTTCTTTGTCTTAAGATTGGGACTTATGTTACTAATTGATTTTCAACTCAATTGAGATTAACTCCACTACTAGTATAAGATTACTCTTTTACCTTGTCTTGATAAATCCTAAACACTTGAATTTTTACCATTTGCACTAAATTACCAATTTATAATTCACTACCTAATTAAATATTCTATCCTATATGTCCTACCACTTATCAAAGAATCAAAATTGTCTCCCATTATCCCCAAACAAAGCCCGGCCTCCATCCCCCTCCATCACCCTCATGTTTTATTTATTTTAACAAATAATGCACTTACAAACATATCATTACTTTACCATTTTCTTTTGGAGTTGTCTTGCTCAAGATTGCTCAAAAAATTCTCTAGTTCTCTCAAGAACTCCAAGCTCTCTTTTTCTTCTTCTTCCTCCATCTCCAAGAGACTCCATTCTTGACATTCATCCAAGTTCTTAACCTCAAACTAACATATTTCCACCATAAATCAACTCCTAAACACCTAAAATTTCCATTTCCAAACACAAGAACATAAGAAAAATCATTCCTCCATTCTAACTTCCCTTGGCCGAAATCATCATCATCATTGGGAGCAGATTTTCTTCTTATTATTTCATAAAAGATCTAGCTTTCTTTTTGAAAACAAGAAACAACTTGGTAGGGATTTTATTTCATGTTCTTTCTCTTGTTCTTTCCTTTAGATTTCGGTTTCTATGGCTTGATGATGACCATGGCTTGATGATGAGGAATCATGGTTGTGGTTGTGAATCCAACATATAATAGACCTCTAAAGCTCAAGGTTTAGTTTTTGTTGTCAAAAGATTAATGGAATAATTGTTAATTTTCTTTAAGTTGATTCTTTTTGAGCTTGATGATGAGTTCAAGCAATACGGTTCTTTGAACCATGGTGATGAGAACTCTAAAGCTCACTTCCTCTTTGTTAAGATTATTTGGAGTCAAAGAGTTTCATTCTTTAAACGTCTTGAGTTTTGAGCTTAATAAGATATAAAAATGAACTTGCATCCATGTTTATGTTCTAAGCTCTTGCATATCATGTTTAAATTTCAAGCCTTGCATAATCATGTTTGTATTTCAAGTAATCACCTTAATTCTATCATGTTTAAATTTTCAAGTCTTGCATACCATGTCTAAATTTCAAGTCATCACCTTAAATCTTAAAGATAAGAAAATGGACTTGCATATCATGTTTATATTTCAAGCTTTGCATATCATATTTATATTTCCAAGTTATCACCTTATAATGACCAAGATTAAAAATAAGGTTGCATGACATGTTTATGATTTTAGTTAACACTTAAATCTCTAAAGCTCAAGACTTGCCCTTTTTATCTTAAATGGAAATTTTGATCATGGGCACAATTCAATATATGAAATTTTGGCCTTATTAGGATCTTGGGTTTGAAGTTGGTTTTTACTTTGTTTTGAGGCTTAGATCTTGTTTCTATGATGTGCGAAGATAATTTGATTTTAAAGGATGTAATTGTTTTTGATGAAGTGATTGTTTTGATTTAGGAAAATATGAGTATAATTTCAAGGGAAAAATTGGAATGAGGTTTTATAATGGTTTTAGAATGAAAGAGCAACTCAAAGTATATTAAAAATTCAATTTTTGAAGTTCTAGAGCTTCTGGTAATCGATTACCACACTTAATGATTACCTAGCCTGTTCATGTACTTCAAAAATTGAACTGTGTAATGATTACCATCCTTAAATTGATTACCAGACCCAGAAATGTGCAAATGAGCGTGTTTCCGCAAAATAACATGAATTGATAACTATGTATGCTTGATATTTGAATTATATAAATAATGTCCTCTAGTATGTTGTATATATCCTATTGAACATAGCATATGCATTAGTTGAGTCGGTCCTTGATTTCTAACATACTGGGTAGAGCATGCTTCCGTTGTAAGATATCGATTGATGACATGCTTATGGATATATGCAAAGAATGTGATGCATACTTATGTGATCAATTACATGATGAATTGTGGCATGTTGTAACGACCCAATTTTTAGTATTATTGTGATAAAATAATTAATTGTGAATAATCTATAGGGATTTTGAAAATTCTGCAGATACATTTATGATTAGAATAATATGAGGAGTTTGTAAAAAAAAAAAAGGAAAAGTAATTTAATATCATTAAAAAAATTAATATAATAATATTTTAATTGGAGATATAGAATAAAACATATAGTTGGTATAAGGACATTGAAAAAATAATGATAAAGTTAAATAAATATTTTTAACCTAGTAAAATTGTTTAGGTATGATCGGGTACCAAAATAGTAATAATTGGTACAAAAGTGGTAATAACTATACACGGAACACTTAGTTGGTAAAAATAATTTATATTATCAAATCCCAAATAATTTTTACTTATGACAATTAAATAAATATAGACATTTTCAATACAAAAATAAGACAAATGATCCAATAATAGGTACACCCATTACTTGGCCCCCAAGTTAGTTTTTATATAAAGGAAAAAGAAAAGGAAAAATAGCATTTCTTCTCGGTTTGGTCAGGTTTCACGTTTCCTTCTTCTTTTCTTTTCCTTCTTCTTCTCTTTTCCTTCTTCATGTTTTTCTCTTTGAACCTCCATTAAACCACCATTTTTCTAAAGGAAACTCTTAGCTAAACACCTAAACTAGCTCTAGAACAATTCCTCTACATCAAACTCAATCCAAAACCTTGTTTTTCCCTTCAAATGTCTACACAGAGCTAATACATGGGCTAGAGAATGGGTTTGAGGCTTGGATTAGAGGAGGAAAAGTTAGAGAAAAGCTTAGCCAAAAAGCTTGGATAAAAGGTAGGAAATATTCTAGTTTGTTGCCTTGTGATTGTTTGGCTATTTTGCTAAAATAAACTCTTGATACATGCTTGAAAATTTTGTTGTGAAATTTGAAATTTAATTTTAATATGTATATGTTTGAGCTTGATGATGTAAAAGATACTAGGAATGAAAGCTTCATGAATTGAGCAATTGTTGTAAGAAATTTAACTATGTAAATGAAGAGATTTTTGATTCCTTAAAGAGAATGAGAAATCTGGAAAATTTACAAGAATATAACCAGAAATGTTTTCTAAAAATCTGCAAATTTGGTATTTTGAGGCATGATGCTAAAGTTTCATAAAAAAGATGAGATTTTGATTCATAGAAGAAAACCTCTGAAATCTAAGCAATACACTTGGCTTAGTTTCTGAAAGATTTAAGAATTATAATGTAAGAGGTTCTATAAGTTTCTATTGTGAAGAAGTCTCATAAAAGACTAAGAGAATCTTGTAAAAGTTTACTAGACTTTCAGAAATCTCGTAACAGTTCTTTCAGAAAATCTCATAACAAGTTCATAGATTTACCGATAAATCATAAGATTCCAAAAGATTTTTAAACAGAATACCTCATAAGACTTTAGAAGATTTTGAATAGAAAATCTCATAAGAATTTAGAAGATCTAAAGAGAATATCTCATAAGAAATTCAAGAGATTTTCAAGAGAAAAGTCTCACAGTAATTCAAGAAACTTACAGAGAAAATCTCACAAGAGTTAAGGAGATTTCAAGAAAATCTCAAAGCAAAAGTATGAGATATAGAACTATTAAGAAGAGATTTTACTTCATAATTAAGAGATTTTCTAAATAAATGATAGAGTTTCATACGAAGAAAGAAACTGAAGATATACACCTTATGTAATGTTAATTGCTTAATGGTAAGCTCATGGATTACGGGTAGTAGTAGATGTGCTATGCCCTTGGAACTATATAAGGTTGTAATCGCGACGGCGTTACATCATTTGAGAAAAGGGATGTCCTAGAAAGAATAGCGGGGCTATTCAGATAGGATGTAGTAGACGTACTCCATCTAGTGAACTATATCAGGTTGTAACGTGACGGTGTTACATCGTTGACAGTCCGATACAGAGAAGTATATAGAAGAATCTTATGAGTTCTACCATTAAGTTTAAAGTAGCTAACAAAGTTAAGTCATAGAAAATAATGATACAAACTACATATCAATTGCTTGATTATAAGCTCATGGATTCACAGAATGATCTATATCAGGTTGTAGTGCGAGGTACTACAACAAGTGAACTATATCAGAATGTAACACGTGGTGTTACACGCTAGAAATACAACAGATGAGAAGTATATCAGGAATCCTATGAGCTCTATTCTCAAGCTGAAAGTTCAAAATAAGATTGTACCCAAGAAGTAATGAAGCAAACCAAATAATTATTCTGTAAATAACCAAAATAGAGCAAATTTTAAGAATCCTACGATATATTCTCAAGCATAAGTGTACTCATAAATCTGTATTTAATAAGTAAAGTGGATAAGCAAGCTTGTTATTTCATAAGAAATTGAAGATACTTTAATAATTTTAATGTCATGTCAAATATCACTTGTAGTAGACTAGTATTTTTCCTATTGGGAATCTTCGATTCTCATTCCTCCTGTTATATTTTTATAGATTGCTATGTTGATTATTACTTTGTGGAAATTCTCAACTGGTCCTGGCCAAAGTTTTTTGAAGAACGGATGATAGAGAATTTAGTCAGTTATTTTATTTTCCTTTTGGTGAATGTTGAGTAGTACCTACCTAGACTAGAGGGTTCCTGCGAAACAGGGTAAGGGTT
This sequence comes from Dalbergia oliveri, assembly GCA_030441495.1. Taxonomy (NCBI): domain Eukaryota; kingdom Viridiplantae; phylum Streptophyta; class Magnoliopsida; order Fabales; family Fabaceae; genus Dalbergia; species Dalbergia oliveri. The sequence continues at coordinate 1,856,731 of JAMLFY010000018.1, forward strand.
TGCAGAGAATTATATATGATGTTGCTTTGTTGTCGGATAATACAATTATGTATTTTGATATATTATTTATGTTCAAATTTAACGACTCAGAGAGAGAGCAATCTATGTTTGTCTAGAAAGGGGCTCATATGTAATATATATATATATATATATATATATATACTCCATCATAGGTCAAGTAAAGAAAACAAGTAACAATTGCTCATGATAAGGTTATGGCTTAAGCATAGCCTTATAGTGAGAAGGGTGTTACACATATTATGTTTATGATTGAGTAATTCAGGTGTATTATTTAAGTGTTCTATGAACATGAGATATTAAAGGAAAAGTTATGATTATATGTCCATGCTTGCATCTCTAAATAACATGCTAAGATAAAAAGTGACATAAGACACATGGAAATGATCCTCTAGACTCCAGGAATTAATGGTTAGGAGAGGTGATCCAAAAGGACCCTTTAAACTCCCTTTAAACTCAGGAATTAATGGTTATGAAAGATGTTCCTATGCCCCCTAACCCGCACTCTGGAGTCGAGATTTAGCTTATCAAGAGGATAAGTGTAGACTAGTGACGACTAGTTAGGTATGAGCTCATAACCTAGAACTCTTAAGAGAAGAGAAGATATAGGGCGGCCCCAAGGAAAAGAGAACAAGAAATTTAAGTGACCTAAAAGAATAGTGAGAAGAAACCATGTTTGAAAGATTTATGTTCTTTATGTCATGTAACATTGTTTGTGATTTCTATGATAATTGGCATATGACATTGACATACATTCATGATATAATATGATGCATCCATGACATTAAGATTCATGCTAAAGATACGACTCGGCTAATTGTAATTGAAACTTAATGAAAGAACCTTATATGTTCTCACATTTTCAAAATGAAACCGAGGTTCCTAGGGACAATGATGATGACATACATGTTAGGAGGTGAAAGCCCTCCTAGATTCTTTTATAAGTTTCTCATTCCCTCTTCTTTTTTCCATCTCGTCTTCAAGAGGTAGATGGCGTTTGTGATCTATGTTGATGCTCCTACGTAGGAAATGCACTTTGACCCTGGGCAGGTCGTATCATTTTGTAGGTCATTGTGCAGTTCGTTTGTACGTTTTTATGGATGGTCCCTTTGCTCACCCCGTTTCTAGCAATTGGTTTTCCCCTCCTGCCCTATTTCAGATGACCTTGCCTTCAAGCGCACGCATCGCATACTTAGCAGTTTCCACATGCTCACTCTGTTGCATCGCCTATTTGAGATTTCCCTGATTAAATACCCCGTCACCACCTCGTTCTCCTGGGTCATGGTCAAACCCATTAGAATCCATGTAACACCCTGATTTTTTTTGTTTGAGTACAAATCGAAATGCCCCTAAGGTCATTTTTGCCCCAGGAATTAAAAGGGAACTCCTCTAACACCCTAATATTTAACCCCAATACGCCTATGACGTATCAAGACTAATTATTAGTTATTACTTCTTTAAATTCATTTACAAAATACTTCACGAAAAATAGGTAAAAAAATGTTTTTTTTTTTGAAAACAAAGTGCGAGCCTTTGCGTGTAACATATATAACGTGAAGCGGGAGAATAAATAAAACATACAGAACATAAGCATTAAAGAACACATCCATCATAAACATCATTCCTCATCACATTAGATAACATAGTTTAGTACATCACAATAGAAATATAACAGAAACATAAAGTCTTACCAATACTAGTGGGCGAGCTTGCAGTACAATAACATAAAATAAGAAACATGATAACGAATACATGGAACCACCCCAAAAGATACTCCTAAGCTAAGACTCTCCTCCCTCGAGCTATGGACGACGCTCCTACTCATCTCTGGTGGCACATAACCAATGAACTGGGCAAGCTCCTCGGGTGCATGAAGACGGAAGGATGGATGAATGTGCCCTCCATGACGTGGGCGCACCTCAGACATCGTGCCAACCTCCGCTGGGTCACCTTCTCCGCTACCCATCCTGATCCATGGGTGCCGGGCAGAACCCTCCGAGAAAGGATGGGAAGGGATCCTCTGATGGGTTGGTCTCGAACGCCTCAGGCGAGGCATGTACTTAGGGTAACCTCACACCAGCTGAAATCCGGACGGGCGCGGGTTCTACACGTCACGAGGTCGCGTCCTCTCAAAAATCAGGTCATCGCCAAAGGGAGAAGTCGGGTGGAAGCGATAGCTGGAACGGGAAAGCAAAAAACCGTCCCACGTATGCAAAATGCGTATGGCACAACGACCCTCGAAGTGGTAGGCTGATGCTTCGGATCGTAGTGCAGCTCCACACGGGTCGTCTCAAAAATCACGAATGACGCCATCGATATTGGAGACGTAGGACAGAGAGTGAGAATTCTTGCTAAAGAATCTCAGTAGGGAAATCCTCTATCCTAGTGTCATCGTTTACGTCCCAGGAACCTTGGGTTTATTATGAAAATGTTAAGCATGCATAAGTTCATTATGAGGTTTTCACAAAGGTATTTATCCAAGGTCCATGTCTTTTATAATGATTCTTAATATATGTATGCAACATAATAGTTCATGGATGCATGAGGGTCTTTAGGTAAATCAAACAATTATGAATCAACATATAAGTGGCATGTAACTTTTCTCTTGAACATCTTTCCTTTTCTCATACTTGTGACACCAATCATAATAGTAACCGCACCCCTTAAACTAGGCTATGAGCTCATACCTTAACTAATCGTCACTAGTTCTTACTTATCCTCTTGATAAGCGAATCATAAACATAATCATAATCATCATAATCCCGACTCCCGAGTACGGGTAGGGGCCTAAGGATCACCCATCATGGGACTTTTTCCTTCTTCGAAACGCTCGAACTTAAGAAACGACTTTGTCCGCTTTGGAGGCTAATGTCTATGCCCTACGGTTTTACCTTGTAACACCCTAATATTTAACCCAATACGCCTAGGACGTATTAGATTAATTATTAGTCATTACTTCCTTTAAAACCTCTTTTAAAAATTAACTTAGCGGAAAATATAGGTAAATTTTTTTTTGAAATGATTTATATAAAACAAAGTGCGAGCCTTTGTGCGTAACATAAACAACGTGAAGCGGAAGAATAAATAAAACATACAGAACATAAGCATTAAAGAACACATCCATCATAACATCATTCCTCATCACATTAGATAATATAGTTTAGTACATCACAATAGAAATATAACAGAAACATAAAGTCTTACCCATACTAGTGGCCAGAGCTTGCAGTACAATAACATAAAATAACAGACATAACAACAAATACATGAAACATCCTAAAAGATAAACACCCAACTATCACTACCCTCCCACTCCAAGCCTCCTGGTGACGCCGATCCTCGATTGGGAGATGTAGGGCGCGATGACGAAGCTCCTCGGAGGTAGCCCAACGAAGCGGAGATCTAGGCATGGGAATCAAGGGAGCAGCGTGGCCTCCATGTCGTGGTCGCCTCGGCTCGAACGCGCCTCGCATGCCTTGGCTGGGTGACGTCTCCTCACCTCCTCGCGACCCATAGGAAACGAAGGGAAGAGCCCTCCGAAGGATCAGCCTCTGATGAACAGGGAACATACTCGGGATATCCGCATGCCTCCGACGAGGAAGTTGGCGGCAGGGTGCTATCTCCTGGTCGTGTCCTCTCAAAGATCAAGTCGTCGCCAAAGGGTGAAGTCGGATCGAAGCGATAGCTGGAGACGGGGAAAGCAAAAGGGTCCCACGTATGCAAAACGTGCACCTCGCAATGACCCTTGAAGTGGTAGGGCTGATGCTCGGGTCATAGTGCACCTCCCATGTAGGCGGGTCAATGAAATCACGAACGACGCCATCGATATCTGAAGACGTAACGGAAGAGAGAGAGGGGTGAGAATTCTTACTAAAGAATCTCGTAGGGAAGTCCTCTATCCTAGTGTCATCGTTTACGTCCCAGGAACCTTGGGTTTATTATGAAAAGGTTAAGCATGCATTAGTTCATTATGGAGTTTCGCAAAGGTATTTATCCAAGGTCCATGTCTTTTATAATGATTCTTAATGCATGTATGCAACATAATATTTCATGGATGCATGGCAGCACTTTAGGTAAATCAAACAATAATTCAAACAACATTTGAGTGGCATGAAACTTTTCTTTGAACATCTTTCTTTTTCTCATACTTGTGACACCAATAATATAGTAACCGCACCCTTAAACTAGGCTATGAGCTCATACCTTAACTAGTCGTCACTAGTTCTTACTTATCCTCTTGATAAGCGAATCATAAACATAATCATAATCATCATAATCCCGACTCCCGAGTACGGGTAGGGGCCTAAGGATCACCCATCATGGGACTTTTTCCTTCTTCGAAACGCATCGACTGGTTAAGACCGCTTTGTCCGCTTGGCAGGCTAATGTCTATGCCCTTACGGTTTTACCTTCTCCTCATCAGGAGAAGTACGTCTCGGTGTGTCACCTTAAACATCATATACTTTCATTCTTCGAAACGCATCGACTGGTTAAGCCAGCGACTTTGTCGCTTCGGTATGGCTCGACGTCCATACCCCCACGGGTTTACTTTCTCTTCAGAAGGAGAAATGCGTCTCGGCATATAACTTTAAACTTCATTTTTCTCAAAAACTTTCTTTTGTCCCTCAAATTTGACGGAAATTTGGCGGCATAACGCTACTCTTCCGAATTTCCTCAAATTTGAGTCATGCCACATAATTTCAGTCACATGCATCATTTTCATGGAACTTTCTCATTGCAATAACTTTCTAGTTCACATGAGCATATTCCTCAATTTCATTCATAGCTTTGAAACATTATGCATCTCAAACACAACATTTCATCATATCACCAAATCAAATCATGCACATAAAGTTTCATGCTCAAGGAACTTAACATAACCACATTATCATAAGTGTGCACGAGGTTCATCATCATAATCATACTCTCGTCCACCTATCTCATAGTATCTTATGCTTTGACCCCTTACGGGCTTTAAACTTGCATTTCGGTCATTCTAATCCTCACTAAGGATTTTTCTAACACCTAAGGGATCATTACTTAAAATTCTCTAAGTTTTAGGCACACTTAAAATTCCAAACAGCATTATGTAGTTTGGGCAAAAATATCATATACTTACGGGCTCTAGAATCTCCGTTCTTGACCCTTTTTAAGATCCGTCTTCGCCTAAGGCTTCATAATCAATCCCTAAACCAATTATGAGGGATTCCTAGGCATGTTTACTAAGTTATAACTTACTTTTCCTCAATTTAGCTTTGCTGGACAGAATCACATTTTGCCATGTCTAAGTGTGCTAGAATTCCTATTTAAGTCCTTATCATCACCTTAAGTTTAGTAATTAATACCTAATCATTTATGAAAGGTTTTTATGCATATCCTACTGATTATGAACCATTTACACTTGAATTAATTATGCTGGAACAGTTTTGCAAATTTTTGCATTAAGGTGTTCTAGAATTCTCATTCTTGATCCTTTTAAGTTACTTATTCTTTTCTAACTTCTCTAAATCGATCCTCCCTTCACTCAAACATAATTTCACACATTTTAACACCTTAGAACAACATTTGTACAGCAGCCAATCATGAAGGGCAGAACCAAAATCATAAGCCCATAAAATCACATAATCTCATGAATTAAAATGCATACAAGTTGCTAGTTTTCTCTTGGAACAATTTTAGGAACTCAAACTCTTTTAGAAACCAATTTATCTCATTAAAATCATTAAAGTCCAAGCAAGATCAGTAGCTAAATTAATTTTCTCATAAAATAGATTTAAAACATATAATCTCATTCATAATGCTCCTTAGGTACTCCTAAGCTTAAAAATTGCAAAACATGGCTATGGGCACTTGTGATTAGATGAACTCACCAGCCCATCATCATCACCACAAGGCCAAAATGGCTTCATTGAAAAACCAACATTTTCTTAAAACTTTACATTGGATACTTGGGCAAGTCTTTGAGCTCTAGACCATTTAGGTGGTGACATAAATTTAAACATGCTATGCAACTCATTTACTCTTCTTTTAGAAAATAAAGTGAGAGCATAAAATAAATATGAGGTGCACTCATTTATTATCTTTAGAGTTTAAGTGATGGCGTAAAATATAAATATGATAGACAAGAAAGTAAACATGAAATGCAAGGTTCAATTCTTTATTTTAGTGCTCTAGGCCTCTTGGGGTGTTTACCCAAATCAACAATCAACTTTAAGGTTGAAATAGGTAGGCTTTGAGATTTATTAAGTGGTGATGCACATTCTTGTTTTAATCTTTAAGTTGTTAGTGATAGCTTGAAAATAAACATGCTATGCAAAGCATAAAAGTAAACATGAATGCAACTCTTTTTTAATCTTAACTAGAGCTCTTACAAGACTTTAAAGGAACATAAAAACCTCAACCCATTATGTATCATAAAGTGAGCTTTAGAGTTCTTAGCATCAAGACACCAAAGAAGTCTTATGTTCTTGAACACCATCATCAAGCTCAAGGAAATGATTTTTCAAGAGACAACCTTTCAAACAAACATAAAAGGCTACCTTAACATTTTTAGCAAACTTTGTTCAGAGAGGAAAGGAAAACCAAAACCATTGAAGAAAAGAAATAAAAACCAAAGCTTGAACAAGGCAAAGGAAAAAACCGAAACTTTAGAGGAATAAAAACCAAAACTTTGAACTAGGAAAAACCAAGAAGGAACCGGAATCATAAAGGACCTAATGAAAAACCAAAACTTTGAACTTGCAAGAAAAAGGAAAAACCGAGTTTGTATATGGTCCTAGACCAAGATCCAAGCTTTAGAGGTTTCTCTCATGGCAAACACCAAACTATCTCCATGAGACCTCATCATCAAGCTAAAGATTGGTTTGTAAAATGGCCTCATGGCCGAAAATACAAAGGAAGAAAAAGAGTTTGAAACCAAGAGAAAACTAGAAACTTTTCTCAAAGAAAGTAAAGAAAACTTGAAAGAAAACCCCTACCAAGTGAAACCTTAAAGAGATGAAAGAAAGCTTGATTCTTTGAAGGAAATGAGAAGACAAAATCTTCTCTTGGTGAGTAACAAGGATTCGGCCTTCAAAGGTTCTCAAGGAAGATGATTTTTCCTTGAGGATGCAAGCTTGGAAATGGTGAGGTTTGGTGCTTAGGAGGTGTTCTAAGGTATGAGAGTGGTGGTTTGAGGTGGTTTGTGGTGGTTTGTGGTGGTGGAAAGCTTGCTTGAGGGAGGAGAAAAAGAACTTAGAAGGAGAGAAATGAGAGAAACAAGAGAAATTGCAAGAATGCACAACTTAGCAAATGATCTAAAAAAATGGCCAAGCTTTCCAATGTGTGTTATTTATAAAGAATGAAATGTTGTGGTTAATTTAGGGGGGAAGGTTGGCCGAAATTCTTGGCCTTGGAGGAAGGAAATATCTTCCAAAGCTTGTCTTGGAAGCTTGGTTAAAGTGCTAGCTTAGATGTAGTCAAATCCTAGCTTTGCATAGCCTTTTGGATGAAATTTGTATTCAAAATTTGTGCCTTTTGGGGGAAATTCTAACTAAATTAACAATTTTAAAATAATTCTTTTGGTCAAAAGGTGGTAGACAAATTTCCTTGATTTAAGGAAATTGGAGAGAGAAAAACACTATTCATTACTTTTTGATTAGACATCTTGAATTAAAGAATGTAATTAGAACTTGACTAAGCAAATTTTAGTTTCTAATCAACCTTAATAAATCATTTTGACTCTAGATTAATTATCGAAATAAATTAATCTTCGATTAAGCCTAATATTGCTTAGGTTTGCTGATTGCTTCATTAGGCGCACTGGACACGTTCTAGGGTAAAACGTAATTTGCACTGAACCTCTTGACCTTCGGCAGAACATCAAATATTACTCTAAAACATCATTCTAAACTTCCTGGAAAATTTCAGGGCTAAACGGTACCTTTTACCCGTGTAGACTGCAGGGTATTTTGGTCATTTTGAGCCGAAAGTTTAGAAAACGAGATTTTCACCTCGAAAATCATTCATAACAATGTAAACCCCTCTAAACATCGAGTTGACCCATTCGAGGGTTGCGGGCAACTGCCCTTTAATTTGGGTAAAAATGACCTCAGGGCATTCGGTCATTTGTACTCTGGCAGGGAAATTGGGGCGTACATACCTTCCAGAGCAGGAATACGTCTCGGTGTGTCACCTTAAACATCATATACTTCATTCTTCGAAATGCATCGACCGTTAGACCAGCGACTTTGTCCGCTTCGGATGGCTCGTCCATACCCCCCATGGGCTACTCTCCTCACGATAAGGGAGAATGCGTTCTGCATATAACTTTAAACTTCATATTTCTCAAAAACTTTCTTTTGTCCCTCAATTTGACGGAAATTCGGCGGCAGACGCTACAGAATTTCCTCAAATTTGAGTCATGCACATAATTTCAGCACATGCATCATTTTCATGGAACTCATTGCAATAACTTTCTAGTTCACATGAGCATATTTCTCAATTTCATTCATATTTTGAAACATTATGCATCTCAAACACAACATTTCATCATATCACCATATCAAATTTGGCACATAAAGTTTCATGCTCAAGGAACTAACATAATCACATCATCATAAGTGTGCACGAGGTTCATCATCATAATCATACTCTCTCGTCCACCTATCTCATAGTATCTTATGCTTTGACCCTTACGGGCTTTAAACTTGTATTTGCATTTTTATTACCCTCAAGGGTTAACACTTAAACTTTTCTCTAAGATTGAACCCATCAAAATTTCAATCAACACTTATCATAAATGGGCAGAAAATATCATATGTTAGGGGCTCTAAATCTCCATTTGTGACCCTTTTTAAGATCCATCTTCGCTAAGGCTCCATAATTAATTCCTAGACCAATTATGAGGGATTCCTAGGCATGTTCTCTAAGTTATAAACCACTTTAGATCTCTTATCATCATCTTAAACTTAGAAATTTGCACCTAATCATTTATGAAGGGATCTTGTACATGTCTTACTAATTATGAATCATTTATCCTTGAATTAATTATTCTAGAACAGATTTGCACTTCTTTGCATTAAGGTGTTCTAGAATTCTCATCTCAAATCCCGTTTTTAATTATTTATTCCTTTCTAACTTTTCTAAATCGATCCTTGCTTCACTCAACATAATTTTACACATTTAACACCTTAGAACAGCATTTATAGGAGCCAAACATAGAACCGAAATCATGAACCCATAAAATCACATAATCTCTTGGGTTGAAATGCATATAAGTTACTAGTTTCCTCTTGGAAATTTTGGAAACAAAAGGTGTTCCGTAATCGATTACATGTTCCTAGTAATCAATTACCAGGAGCTCAATTCATTCTGGGTTTCAAAACAATGGTAATCGATTACATACGTTGGTAATCGATTACTTAGGTTAAATCCGTTTCGGAAAAGTAAAGACATAGGGTAATCGATTACACTATAAGGTAATCGATTACAGGGTTTCAGAGAGGTTCTGGGCATGAAAAAGTGCTGGTAATCGATTACACTGCCTTGGTAATCGATTACTAGAACCAAAAGTCCTTCAAAACTTCTGGTAATCGATTACATGGGTGGTAATCGATTACCAGGAATTTGAGAAAACATGATTTTTGACACATTCCAAACTATTTTAAACATCTTGAGACCTCATAAAACAGTTTTCCAACATTTTCTTGAAATTATTCATGTATTTTACAAAATCAAACCATTGTTGAATCATACCAAAACTCATCCATTTCTTTTTGAATGGAGTTTCCTTTTTAGGATACTTAGGGCAAGTTTTTGAGCTCTAGTATTTAGGTGATGACAAAATCTTAAACATGCCATGCACTTTATTTTACTCTTCATTAGAAAGTAAAGTGAGAGCATAAAATAAATATGAGATGCAACTTCATTATTATCTTTAAGGATTAAGTGATGACTTGAAATATAAACATGAAATGCAAGCTTGGGAATTTAAATATGGTAATGCAAGTTCATTCATTTACTCTTGTGAAATTAGTGATAGCATCAAAATAAACATGAGATGCAAGACATAAATTTAAACATGAATGCATCTTGTTTTTATCTTAGCTAGAGTCCTTGCAAGACTTTTAGAGGAACATAAACCTCAACCCATTATGTATCATATGGCAAGCTTTAGAGTTCTTAGCACCTAGACTTCAAGAGAAATCTTAAGGTTTGAACTCATCATCAAGCTTAAGGAAATGGACCCAAAGTTCATCACTTTGTCTAAACAAAACTACAAGAACTAAGTCATATTCTTTATTTTATTGCTCATGGGCTTCAATCTAGAGTAAAACTCTAGAACGGCCGACCAACTTTAAGGTTGGCAAGGGTAAGCTTAGAGCTCTTTGAAATCATAAGATTAACTTTCTTAACAAAACTTTTGTGATCTACTAGACATATTTTACAAACTTTGTTCAAATCCAAAAAAGAAAAACTGAAATCATTAAGGGAAAGAGGAAGAGGAAAACCAAAACTAAGCCAAGAAAAGAAAGGAAATCCAAGCATGTATGGTCCAAGACCAAGTTGTTTCAAGCTTTAGAGGTTTCTCACATGACAACAACAAGTCATTATCTTGAAACCTCATCATCAAGCTCACATTATTTGTAAAAAGGCCTCTTGGCCAAAAAAGAAAGGGGAAGGGAAAGGAGTTTGAAACCAAGAGAAAAACTAGAACTTTCTTGAAGAACACAAACAAAAATCATCAAAACTTAACCCCTACCTTAAGAACTCTTGAAGAGATGTAAGAAAGCTTTGTTTTCTTGATGGAAGGAGAAGGAAATCCTCTTGGAGTCTTGAGGAAGAAATCAGCCAAGTTGAGGGAATTTGAGAGGAAATGAGAGAAAGTGTAAGAATGCTTAAACTTGGCAAATGATCCAAAGAGCAACCAAGTCTTCAAGGCTTGGTATTTATAGAAAAATGAGACATGTTGGCTGATTTGGGAGGGAATGGCTGATGGCTTTTCAAGGTCAAGGAGGAAGGAAAATATCTCTTACAAAAGCATGGGCTTAGGCATGGCAAGCATGGTTGGAAGCATGGGCAAGGTATGGCCTAAGGTATGGGCTTGGAGTGCAACAAAATTCAACATGTGGCACCATTTTGGGGGCAGATTTTCGGTCAACACATCAGCCAAGGGGAAGGGATTTTTGTTCATGTAATTGTGGTTTAAGGATGTGTTTAAGTGTTTCTTTGATTAGGTTTTTGATTAGGAGTTTGTAAGCAAGTGTTTAGGTGAGAAAATGGTTAATTAAGGTGGTTCAAGACTTGATTAGGAGGGTAACCTTATTAGATTAGTAATTTAAAATAATTCTTTTGGTCAAATGAGGTATGGCTCAATTCCTTAATTTAAGGAATTGGAGAGAAAACACTATTCAAGATTCCATGACTAGGAATCTTGAATTAAAAATATAATTAGAGTTTATCTAAGCAATCTTAGGTTCTAATTAACCTTAATAAATTATTTTGACTCTAGATTAATTATCGAAATAAATTAATCTTCGATTGAGCCTAATATTGCTTAGGTTTCCTTAATTGCATCATTAGGCTTACTACACTGTTCTAGGGGTAAAATGGTAATTTTGTGCTAGAACTGCCCGGGACCTTCCGTCGACTAAACATCAAACATTGCTCATAAACATCATTCTAAACTTCCTGGAAAAGTTTCTGGCTCAAACGGCACCTTTTACCCTGTAGACAGAGTAAGGGTATTTTGGTCATTTTGCCGAAATTTAAAACGAGGTCTCTCCTCAATATCATCCATAACAGCATAATCCCCTTCAAACATCGAGTTGACCCATTCTAGGGTTGCCGGCAACTGCCCTTAATTTGGTAAAATGACCTCTGGGGCATTTGGTCATTTGTACTTTAACAACAGAAATGGAGTACATTACTCCCTCCTTAAAGAATTTCGTCCTCGAAATTCGTTACCTTAAAGCTCGGGATACTTCATCTCCATCTTGGATTCCAATTCCCATGTGTACTCCTCCGTCTTGTCTCGTCCCCGCTCGACTTTCACCAAAGGAAAGACTTACTCCTCGCTGCTCACCACGGTCCACGATCTCATTGGTGGATGAAAGTTAGGTCCTCCCTTAACTGGACATGTCTGGCTCTAACACATGGCTAGGGTCGGATTGATATTTCTGAGCTAGGAGACGTGAAAGACGTCATGAAGTTGGCAGATTTGGAGGTAGGGCTATTCGCGACTGTCCCGACTCTCTGAAGGATTTCAAAGGTTCCAGAAATGGGACTCAATTTCTTGACTTTCATGGCTCTACCTATTCCTGGCAGTGGGGGTATCCTCAACATGCTCACCTTCTTGGAACTCTAACGGCTTTCGCCGCTTGTCCGCATAGCTCTTTTGTCGGCTTTGAGCATCAAGATTCTATCCTTGATCATTCTTATTTGCTCTATGGTTTCCCTCACTACATCGGTCCCAAAACGCTTTGTTCTCAGAGATCATGCCAACACAAAGGCGACTGACACTTCCTTCCATACAAGGCCTCGTACGGTGCCATATCGAATACTCGCATGATAACTATTGTTATACGCGAACTCATAAGCGTAGGTACTTATCCCAACTCCCTTTTCTATCCAAAACACATGCCTTAGCATATCCTCCAATGTTTGGATAGTTCTTTCGATTGTCCATCTGTTTGAGGGTGGTAAGCCGTGCTTAAGCACAACTTAGAACCAAACGCCTTTTGAAAGGCTTCCCAAAAACGCGACATAAGGCGGATCTCGACCGAGATTATCATCGATGGAACTCCGTGTAGCCTTACTATCTCTTGGATGTACACTGGCCAACTTATCTAGGGAAAAGGTTAAATTGATGGGTAGGAAATGGCCGACTTGGTTAACCTGTCCACTATTACCCAAATAGCATCATGGGCTTGGGTTTGGGGTAGGCTGGTCACAAAATCCATAGATATACTCCCACTTCCATTCGGGATAGGCAAAGGTTGCAACATTCCTGAAGGCTTTTGGTGCTCAATCTTCACCTTTTGACAGACTAAGCACTTACTAACCCAGGCTACTACGTCCTTTTTCAATCGGGCCACTAGAACATCTTCTTTAAATCCTGGTACATCTTGGTGGCACCAGGATGGATGGTGAAGTGGCTTTTATGGGCCTCCTCCAAGATACTTCTCGAGGTCACCATCTTGCGTACACATCCGCCCTTCAAACCTCCAAACCATCTCCCTTGCTCAAAACCCTTAAGCTTTCCAGCCTTAACCGCCTCTAGAATCTCCCTAAACTCCTCATTTTCTACTTGTGCCATCATCACCCTTTGTTTAAACCCACTTGTTACCGTAAGATGACACATCTTCACACTCCTTCTAATATTGACATCCCCAAATTCATGTCCCTAAACTTCTCTATAAGCTCAACTTCCTTGACCATCATATGGGATAAGCGTAATGATTTTCGACTCAAGGCATCGGCGACCACATTGGCCTTGCGGGAGTGGTAACTTAAGCCGAAATCATAGTCCTTTAGAAACTCCATCCACTTTCTTTGCCTCATGTTTAGCTCCTTTTGATCAAAGAGATGCTTAAGACTCTTATAATCGGAGAAAACTTCAAACCTTACTCCATACAAGTGATGCCTCCAAATCTTCAAGGCAAACACTATGGCGGCTAACTCTAGGTCATGGGTAGGGTAATTAACCTCGTGAGGCTTAAGTTTTCTAGACGCATAGGCTACCACTTGCCTATCATCAACACACGCCTAAACCTTTCCGAAGCGTCACAATATACCTCGAAGGGTACATTGGGGTGCAAAACCAAACTGGGGTGAGGTCAACCTTTCCTTTAACTCTTGGAAGCTCTTTTCACAATCGGATTCATGAAAACGATGTTCTTCCTAGTTAGCTTGGTTAGGGAAGGGCAATCTGGAAAAACCTTTAATAAACCTACGGTAATAGCCTGCTAGCCCCAAAAGCTCCGTATTTCGATACGGTGGTCGGTTATTCCAATTCATTACGGCTTCATCTTCTAGGGTCAACAGCTATACCTCCCTTTGATACTACATGCCCAAAAACTTCACTTCCTCCAACCAATTCACACTTAGAGAGCTTAGCATACAACTTCTTCTCTTCAACACCTCTAAAACCAACTTTAGGTGACTTTCATGCTCCTCGTGAGTCTTTGAATAGATGAGTATATCATCTATGAAAACGACCACGAACTTGTCTAAATTGGGTCTAAAGATCCTATTCATATAGTCCATGAACACGCGGGTGCATTTGTCAAGTCCAAAGGACATCACGCAAACTCAAGTGTCCGTTCCGTGTCCTAAAAGCGGTTTTGGTATATCCTCATCTCTTACTCGAATTTGGTGGTATCCGACCTCAAATCAATCTTGGAGAATACCGCTCCTTTCAACTGGTCCATAAGATCATCAATCCTAGGCAAGGGTATTTATTTTTCACGTCACATGATTCAATTGCCTATAATCTATACATAATCTCATGCTCCCATCCTTTCTTAACAAACAAAACCGGGACCCCGATGAGGCACTAGGTCTGATAAAACTCTTTCTAACAACTCCTCCAACTGGGTTTTCAATTCCTTCAACTCCAAGGGTGACATCCTATGGGCTATCGAGATAGGTCCCTTTCCTGAACCAAATGGAGAACTCCACCTCTCTCTCAGGAGGGAACTGGTGTCTCATCGGAAATACCTCGGTACTCTCTTACCATAGGAATGTCATCTATGTTCTGCCAAAGTCTACCTCGCTAGCGGCTAGAAGGACATATCCCTTGGTTTTCTCCCCTACAGAAGACATCTACGGTATTCACATAAAGTTTTAAGGTTTGACTAGTCTTGCTAGGGGGATGACGAATAACAGATTTGGTATAACAGTTAACAACACATGGTTAGCTGAAGCCAATCCATGCTAAGGATTATTCCTATGTCTTTCAAAGGTAAACAAATCAAATCTATGACATAGGATCTATTTTTGGACGGGAGATGGCAATTTAAACAACAGTTACATGTATGTACAGGACGGTTGGTAGGAGTAGAAACAATGAGATCAAAAGGAAGCTTAGAAACTTGCAAATTTAGAGACTCACACTAGCATGTGAGATAAAAGAATGAGTAGCACCAGAGTCATATAACACGTTAAGGTTCTACCATTTAGTTCGCACTTACCTTCGATGAGGTCGTTGGATCCGTTCGCGTCCTCGCGTTGAGGGTAAAGACCCGTCCTTGGTGTTGCGGTCGGGGATTTTGACTTGACGACCCTGCTTCTGCAATATTTTGCATAGTGGCCGAGCTTGCCACACTTGAAGCATACTCCTTGGCTCCAGCGGACGATTGCCATGATTCTTTCCACAACGGGGGCACTCCATGGCTTGTGCGGTCGGAAGCGGCAGGGCTCCTGGGGTGCCTTGTTCTTGTTCCCTTGGGCCCTCCTTGTTGATTATTGTTGTTGTTGTTGCGAGGACCACTCATCCTCCTTGATGGTTGTGGTTCCCTGGCCATTGGGGTTGAAAGGCGGCCAGGTGTTGCCGAGATGGTTGATTGTTGGGTCCTCTTTGTTGTTGTGGTTGATGATGTTGTTGTTGTTGTTGATGCTTGAACTGATTGGATTGGTAGGGATGGTAGTGGTTCCTCGTTGAGTCTGATTTGATGGCTTGAACTTCGGGGCTTGGGTCCCAAACCACGGGGATGATCCACCTTTGCGGCACTCATCTTCTTGTGCATTCTTCCATGATTCGGCACTTGTTGACTAGGGTCGGGAAGTCCCTAATCTCCATGTGTGCCACGCGAAGTTAAGTTCAGCCCTCAAACCGGCCTCAAACTTAACACACTTCCATCTCATCGGGTTCCCTTGGAAAACCCGTGAGAACTTGATCAATTCTTCAAACTTCGCCGTGTCCTGGGCGTAGACATTCCACCTTGGACCAACTGCATGAACTCAATGTCCTTGGCGTTCTTCACGGATTCGGGAAATACTTCTCGTAGAAGTACGTCTTAAACAGCTCCCAATTGATGGCTGCACCGTAGCTTCAGCAGCCTTCGGGTCGGTCCACCAAAACTCACCGTCCTCCATCATGGCAGCAAAGGTGACTTTTTGTTCCTCCGAACAGGCAACAACGAGTAGATCTTTTCCATGTTCTTGATCCACTCATCAGCCTTGTTGGGATTCAGAGCTCCACGAAAGGTTGGGGGATTAGCCTTGCGGAACTCCCCAAAACGGGCTTGTTCCACGACTTCAGGAGGGACCTTGCAGTCCCTTGGTGATTCATGCGGTCGAACATGCGTTCCATCGCCCTAGCCATTTCACGTACAGCGCTGTCTCATCTCCTCGTTCCCCGGCGGCGTTTCGTTCCATTCTCTCCGTGAGGTGCCATTGGTCCCTAAGCACACAAGTCAACAAATACCGAGGTGATCAGGCCCATATTCCAAACTAAATGAGCTAGTTACCATGGCAAAGACAAGCAGACAAGGTCATGAATGCATATCCTATAGCTTATCTCTAATAGCTAAGCACTACACATGACATACTACCATAGCATGCTTTTAAAGCATGGTCAGTCAAATGCCGCTCAGAGAATCAACTCTTGATACCAAATGTAACACCCTACTATTTAACCCCAATACGCCTAGGACGTATCAAGACTAATTATTAGTTATTACTTCTCTTTAAATTCATTTACAAAATACTTAGTGGAAAATAGGGTAAAATTTTTTTTGTTTTTTATAAAACAAAGTGCGAGCCTTTGCGTAACATAAACAACGTGAAGCGGAAGAATAAATAAAACATACAAAACATAAGCATTAAAGAACACATCCATCATAAACATCATTCCTCATCACATTAGATAACATAGTTTAGTACATCACAATAGAAATATAACAGAAACATAAAGTCTTACCTATACTAGTGGGCGAGCTTAGGACAATAACATAAAATAAGAAATATGATAACGAATACATGGAACCACCCCAAAAGATACTCCTAAGCTAGACTCTCCCTCCCTCGAGCTATGGACGATGCTGCTACTCATCTCTGGTAGCACATAGCCAATGAACTGGGCAAGCTCCTGGATGCATGAAGACGGAAGGTGGATGCAGCGTGCCCTCCATGACGTAGCGCACCTTCGGATGTCGTGCCAACCTCCGGGGTCACCGTCTCTCTACCCATCCCGATATCCATGGGTGCCGCGGGGCAGACCCTTCGAGAAAGGATGGAAGGGGGGTGATGGTGGGTCTCCGAACGCCTCTGGGTGAGGCACGCACTCGGGGTACCTCACACGAAAGATGGACGGACGGACGTTCCTCCCCGTCATGGGGTCACATCCTCTCAAAATCAGGTCGTCGCCAAAGGGAGAAGTTGGTCAAGCGATGCTGGAGACGGGGAAAGAAAAGGACGTCCCACGTATGCAAAAATGCATATGGCACAACGACCCTCGAAGTGGTAGGACATGTCGGGGTCTGTGCAACTCCCATACGGGACGTCAACAAAAATCACGAAGGACGCCATTGATATCTGAAGACGTAACGGAAAGGAAAGAGAGAGAGGTGAGAATTCTTGCTAAAGAATCTCAGGAGGAAATCCTCTATCCTAGTGTCATTGTTTACGTCCCAGGAACCTTGGGTTTATTATGAAAAGGTTAAGCATGCATAAGTTCATTATGAGGTTTCCACAAAGGTATTTATCCAAGGTCCATGTCTTTTATAATGATTCTTAATGCATGTATGCAACATAATAGTTCATGGATGCATGACAGGACTTTAGGTAAATCAAACAATTATCAATCAACATATAAGTGGCATGTAACTTTTCTTGAACATCTTTCCTTTTCTCTTACTTGTGACACCAATCATAATAGTAACCGCACCCCTTAAACTAGGCTATGAGCTCATACCTTAACTAGTCGTCACTAGTTCTTACTTATCCTCTTGATAAGCGAATCATAAACATAATCATAATCATCATAATCCCGACTCTAGAGTAAGGGTAGGGGGCCTAAGGATCACCCATATGGGACTTTTCCTTCTTCAAACGCATCGACTTGGTTAAGACCAGCGACTTTGTCCGCTTTGGAGGCTAATGTCTATGCCCTCACGGTTTTACCTTCTCCTCAAGGAGCAGGAGAGTACATCTCGGTGTGTCACCTTAAACATCATATACTTTCATTCTTCGAAACGCATCGACTGGTTAAGACCAACGACTTTGTCCGCTGCGGTATGGCTTTACGTCCATAACCCCACGGCTTTTACTTCTCCGTCACAGGAGAAATGCGTCTCGGCATATAACTTTAAACTTCATATCTCTCAAAAATTTTCTTTTTTCCCTCAAATTGACGGAAATTCGGGCAGGATAGCTACTCTCTCAGAATTTCCTCAAATTTGAGTCATGCCACATAATTTCAGTCACATGCATCATTTTCATGGAACTTTCTCATTGCAATAACTTTCTAGTTCACATGAGCATATTTCTCAATTTCATTCATATTTTGAAACATTATGCATCTCAAACACAACATTTCATCATATCACCATATCAAATTTGGCACATAAAGTTTCATGCTCAAGGAACTAACATAATCACATCATCATAAGTGTGCACGAGGTTCATCATCATAATCATCTCTCACATCCACCTATCTCATAGTATCTTATGCTTTGACCCTTACGGGCTTTAAACTTGTATTTGCATTTTTATTACCCTCAAGGGGTTAACACTTAAACTTTTCTCTAAGATTTAAACCCATCAAAATTTCAATCAGCACTTATCATAAAGGGCAGAAAATATCGCATGCTTGGGGTCTAAAATCTCCATTTGTGACCCTTTTTAAGATCCATCTTCGCCTAAGGCTCCATAATTAATTCCTAGACCAATTATGAGGGATTCCTAGGCATGTTCTCTAAGTTATAAACCACTTTAGATCTCTTATCATCATCTTAAACTTAGAAATTTGCACCTAATCATTTATGAAGGGATCTTGTACATGTCTTACTAATTATGAATCATTTATCCTTGAATTAATTATGCTAGAACAGATTTGCACTTCTTTGCATTAAGGTGTTCTAGAATTCTCATCTCAAATCCCCTTTTTAAATTATTTATTCCTTTCTAACTTTTCTAAATCGATCCTTGCTTCACTCAACATAATTTTACATTTAACACCTTAGAACAGCATTTATACAGCCCAAACATAGAACCGAAATCATGAACCCATAAAATCACATAATCTCTTGGGTTGAAATGCATATAAGTTACTAGTTTCCTCTTGGGATGTTTGGAAACAAAAGGTGTTTGGTAATCGATTACATGTTCCTAGTAATCGATTACCAGGAGCTCAATTCATTCTGGGTTTAAAAACGGAGTAATCGATACATACGTTGGTAATCGATTACTTAGGTTAATCTGTTTCTGAAAAGTAAAGAACATAGGTAATCGATTACACTATAGGTAATCGATTACAGGGTTTCCAAACATGTTCTGGGCATGAAAAAAGCCTGTAATCGATTACACCCTGGTAATCGATTACCAAACCAAAAGTCCTTCAAAACCTTTCTCGTAATCGATTACATGGGTGGTAATCGATTAAACTACGGAATTTGAGGAAACATGATTTTGACACATTCCAAACTATTTTAAACATCTTGAGACCTCATAAAAACTTTTCCAACATTTTCTTGAAATTATTCATGTATTTTACAAAATCAAACCATTGTTGAATCATACCAAAACTCATCCATTTCTTTTTGAATGGAGTTTCCTTTAGGATACTAGGGCAAGTCTTTGAGCTCTAGAGTATTTAGGTGATGACAAAATCTTAAACATGCCATGCACTTTATTTTACTCTTCATTAGAAAGTAAAGTGAGAGCATAAAATAAATATGAGATGCAACTTCATTATTATCTTTAAGGATTAAGTGATGACTTGAAATATAAACATGAAATGCAAGCTTGGGAATTTAAATATGGTAATGCAAGTTCATTCATTTACTCTTGTGAAATTAGTGATAGCATCAAAATAAACATGAGATGCAAGACATAAATTTAAACATAAATGCATCTTGTTTTTATCTAGAGCTAGAGCCCTTGCAAGACTTTTAGAGGAACATAAACCTCAACCCATTATGTATCATATGGCAAGCTTTAGAGTTCTTAGCACCTAGACTTCAAGAGAAATCTTAAGGTTTGAACTCATCATCAAGCTTAAGGAAGTGACCCAAAGTTCATCACTTTGTCTAAACAAAACTACAAGAACTAAGTCATATTCTTTATTTTATTCCTCATGGGCTTCAATCTAGAGTAAAACTCTTAGAACGCCGAACCAACTTTAAGGTTGGCAAGGGTAAGCTTAGAGCTCTTTGAAATCATAAAATTAACTTTCTTAACAAAACTTTTGTGATCTAGACATATTTTACAAACTTTGTTCAAATCCAAAAGAAAAACTGAAATCATTAAGGGAAAGAGGAAGAGAAAACGAAACTTAAGCCAAGAAAAGGAAATCCAAGCATGTATGGTCCAAGACCAAGTTGTTTCAAGCTTTAGAGGTTTCTCACATGACAACAACAAGTCATTATCTTGAAACCTCATCATCAAGCTCACATTATTTTGTAAAAAGGCCTCTTGGCCGAAAAGAAAGGGGAAGGGAAAGGAGTTTGAAACCAAGAGAAAAACTAGAACTTTCTTGAAGAACACAAACAAAAATCATCAAAACTTAACCCCTACCTTAAGAACTCTTGAAGAGATGTAAGAAAGCTTTGTTTTCTTGATGGAAGGAGAAGGAAATCCTCTTGGAGTCTTGAGGAAGAAATCAGCCAAGTTGAGGGAATTTGAGAGGAAATGAGAGAAAGTGTAAGAATGCTTAAACTTGGCAAATGATCCAAAGAGCAACCAAGTCTTCAAAGGCTTGGTATTTATAGAAAAAATGAGGCATGTTGGCTGATTTGGGGAGGGAATGGCTGATGGCTTTTCAAGGTCAAGGGAGGAGGAAAATATCTCTTACAAAAGCATGGGCTTAGGCATGGCAAGCATGGTTGGAAGCATGGGCAAGGTATGGCCTAAGGTATGGGCTTGGAAGTGCAACAAAATTTCAACATGTGGCACCATTTTGGAGGATTTTCGGTCAACATCAGCCAAGGGAAAGGGATTTTTGTTCATGTAATTGTGGTTTAAGGATGTGTTTAAGTGTTTCTTTGATTAGGTTTTTGATTAGGAGTTTGTAAGCAAGTGTTTAGGTGAGAAAATGGTTAATTAAGGTGGTTCAAGACTTGATTAGGAATCTTTTAGATTAGTAATTTAAAATAATTCTTTTGGTCAAATGAGGTATGGCTCAATTCCTTAATTTAAGGAATTGGAGAGAGAAAACACTATTCAAGATTCCATGACTAGGAATCTTGAATTTAAAGAATACAATTAGAGTTTAGAGCAATCTTAGGTTTAATTAACCTTAATAAATTATTTTGACTCTAGATTATTATTCAATAAATTAATCTTCAGCCTAATATTGCTTAGGTTTCACTGAGTCATTAGGCTTATATAACTGTCTAGGGGCAAAATGGTAACTTTGTGCTAGAACTGCCCGGGACCTTGAGCCGACTAAACATCAAACATTGCTCATAAACATCATTCTAAACTTCCTGGAAAAGTTCTGGGCTCAACGACACCTTTCACCCGTGTAGACAGGGTATTTTGGTCATTTAGAGCGGTTAGAAAACGAGGTTCTTCTCGGATATCATCCATAACACATAATCCCTTCAAACATCAGAGTGACCCATTTCAAGGTTGGGGGGCACTGCCCTTGATTTCAGGAAAAATGACCTCGGGGCATGTCGGTCATTTGTCTAACGCGGAAATGGGGCGTACACCGGAAGTTGAGATGAGTTAACTCAATGTTTGAAGGGTTATATCTTATGTTTATAACCGAGGTGAAATCTTCGTTTCCTACTTTCGGCTCAAAATGACCAAAATACCCTTAATGTTTTGGGTAAAGGTCCGTTTGAGCCCAGAACTCCAGGAAGTTTAATGATGTTTTTGAGTGGGTTGTGATGTTCAGTTGGGCCTGGGAGGTCGGAGCAATTTAGTGCAAAATTACCATTTTGCCCCTAGAAGTGTCATGAGCCAAATGACGTAATTAAGCAAACCTAAGCAATATTAGGCTATAATGAAGATTAATTTATTTCGATAATTAATCTAGAGTCAAAATAATTTATTAAGGTTAATTAGAACCTAAGATTGCTTAGTTAAACTCTAATTACATTCTTTAATTCAAGATTCCTAGTCATGGAATCTTGAATAGTGTTTCTCTCTCCAATTCCTTAAATTAAGGAATTGTGCCATACCTCATTTGACCAAAAAATGATTTTAATTTGTTAATCTAGTAAGACTCCTAATCAAGTCTTGACAACCTTAATTACCATTACCTCACCTAAACACTTTCTTACAAACTCCTAATCAAAACCTTAATCAAAGAAACACTTAAACACATCTTAAACCACAATTACATGAACAAATCTCCCCCTTTGGCTGATATGCTAGCTGAAAATCCCCCCCCAAATTGTGTCACATGTTGATTTTTTTCACTCCAAAGACCATGCTTAGGCCATACCTCAAACCATACCTCACCATGCCTTGCCATGCTTGCACCATACTCATTCAAGAGATATTTCTTCTCTCCTTCCTTCCCAAGTGACGGCCACCCTTCCTCCTCTAAGGCCATCCATGAGCTCTCAATCTTCTATAAATACACTAGCTTGAAAGCCCTTAGGATCTTTTACACACTTGAGCAAACTTCAAACTTTCTTCCCAAACTCAAAGAACCTTTCCTTCCTCCCTTCCGAGCTCTTCATCAAGTTTCCAAGAATGATTTCTTTCTCTTTTCCTCTCAAGAAACAAAGCTTTCTTTCCTCTCTTCAAGACTTCTTTAGGTAGGGGTTTATTTTCCAAGTTTTGTGTGCTTCCTTTAAGAAAAGTTCTAGTTTTCTCTTGGTTTTCAAAGTTCTTCTTCTCCTCTTTTATTTTCGGCCTAGAGCCTTTTTGAGAAAAACTTTGGCTTGATGATGAGGTTTCAAGATAATGGTCTTGTGATGTCATGTGAGAAACCTCTAAAGCTTGAAAACTTGGTCTTGGACCATACATGATTTCAGTTTTTCCTTTCCTTTTCCTTCTTAAGATTTCTTTTTATTCCTTTCATTATGAACAAAGTTTGCTAAAAATGTTAAGTAGATCACAAAAGTTTTGTTAAGAAAATTAATCATATGTTTTCAAAGAGCTCTAAGCTTACCCTTGCCAACCTTAAAGTTGGTCGGCCATTCTAAGAGTTTTACTCTAGATTGAAGCCCATGAGCAATAAAATAAAGAATATGACTAGTTCTTTTATGTTTGTTTAGACAAAGTGTTGAATTTTGTTTTAGTCCATTTTCTTGAGCTTGATGATGAAGTTCAAACCAAAGACTTCTTTGAAGACTTGGTGCTAAGAACTCTAAAGCTCACTTTATTGTTAAGATACATGTTGGGTTAAGGTTATTGATGTTCCTCTAAAGTCTTGTAAGAGCTCTAGTTAAGATAAAATAAGTTGCATTCATGTTTAAGTTTATGCCTTGCATTCATGTTTATTTTGATGCCATCACTAAGCTCTCAAGAATAAATAAATGAACTTGCATTATCATGTTTAAATTCCAAGCTTGCATTTCATGTTTATATTTCAAGTCATCACTTAATCTTTAAAGATAATAATGAGGTTGCATCTCATATTTATTTTATGCTCTCACTTTACTTTATAATGAAGAGTAAAATGAAGTGCATAGCATGTTTAA
Source organism: Dalbergia oliveri (assembly GCA_030441495.1). Classification (NCBI taxonomy): domain Eukaryota; kingdom Viridiplantae; phylum Streptophyta; class Magnoliopsida; order Fabales; family Fabaceae; genus Dalbergia; species Dalbergia oliveri. The sequence goes on from JAMLFY010000018.1 coordinate 1,880,553, forward strand.
GTTTATGTTATCACCTAAATACTCTAGAGCTCAAAGACTTGCCCTAAGTATCTTCAAATGGAAATTTTAATCATGAAAGTGGATGTGTTTTAGTATGATACAATGATGGTTTTGATTTTGTAAAATGTGAGGATGATTTCAAAAATGTTGGAAAAATGTTTTATGAGGTCTCAAGGTGTTTAAATAGCTTGAAAAATGTCAAAAATCATATTTTCTCAAATTCAGAAGGTTCTGGTAATTGATTACCAGCTTATGTAATCGATTACCAGAATGGTTTTTGAAGGGTTTTTGGTTCTAGTAATCGATTACCAACAATGTAATCGATTAAAGCTGTTCTTCATGCCCAAATGTCTTTAAACATCTAAATGATTATCTTCGTGTAATCAATCTCTGATGTCTTCATTTCTTGGAAAAAGTTTAAGCCATAAGTAATCGATTACCATCCTATGTAATTGATTACCATTGTTTTTGAACCCAAAACAAAAATTTAGTCTCTGGTAATTGATTACCAGGCACATGTAATCGATTACCAGAACACCTTTGCTCCTGAAATTGTTCCAAGAGAAAACTAGCAACTCATATGCACTTATAACATGATTTTATGCGATTATGTGTGATGCACACTTTTGGTTTCTATCTTGTTGCTTGGCCATTGTAACTTCTTTTAGGAGTTAAAATGTGTAAGATTATGTTTGAGCAAAGTGAGGAACGATTTGAAAGTTAGGAAAAGACTAAGTAAATAGAAAGGACTTAAGACAAGAATCTTAAACACTTAGACACATGAATAATAACTTTCTGTTCCAACATAATGAGCTTAAGGAAGATGGTTCATAATTATTGATTATGCCTAGGAGTTGAATATAAAATCTTAGGCAAAGGCAGAAACTTAAAAAGGGTCTAATGCATAGATTAAGAATCCCCGTAGTTGAATAATGATCATGGTGATTAATCTATACAATGCTATTTGGATGAGTTAGTGAGCATAAATGTTAGAAAAATTATAAGGAATGATCCCTTAGGTGTTAAAGATTTATAATGGGTGTTAAGATAACTAGAACACATTTAAGACCAATAAGGGCCAAAGCCTTGACACCATGAGATAGAAGGTGTGATGTGAGAATGAGACCGAGTGGGTATGCTCGTGATGAATATGAACATGATGCTATATGTGTAATTGTGACATGTTGTTATGATGATGTGGTATGATATGCTTAAGATGCATGAGATGTGATATGAATGAGTTAGGAGGGTATGCTCCTTGATTAAGAGATTTATTTGATTAGAATTTCATGAGACAACATGTGTGATTTGAGTTATGTGGCATGACTCAAATTTGAGGAAATTGGAGTGTAGTCGTTTGCTACAAATTCTGTGATTTGGGGAAGAAAGTTTGAAAAGAAAGATTTTATATGTGACATGCAAGACGCATTTCTCCTACTACGGAATGAAAGAAAGGAAACCGATGGGGGGTATGGTCGTGGAGCCATCCAAAGCGGACAATGTCACTTGTCTTAACTAGATGATGTTTTCAGACCAAGACATCTTGCCTACAATGAGGAGAAGGTAAATCATGAGGCATCGACATCACCTCCAAAGCGCAAAGTCATTGGTCTTAACCGTTGATGCATTTCAAGAAGGAAAAAGTCTCATGATGGGTGATTCCTTAGTCCCCGTACTCTGGGAGTGAGATTATATTTATGATTATGATACGCTTATCAAGAGGATAAGTAAGAACTAGTGACGACTTGTTAAGGTATGAGCTCATAGCCTAGTATTAGGTCGGTTACTATTTAATACCATGATGTCACAAGTTTGAAAACGAGAAAAGATGTAAGCATTTTGCTTATGAAAGAGAGAAGTTGATTATGAGAAAGTACATGCCACTTATATGAGAATTATTTCTTGATGAGATGTTTATTGGTTTGTTGCATAAAGTATTGCCATGCATTCATGTCCTGTTATTGCATACATGCATTAAGATTCATCATAAAAGACACAGACCTTGATAATTACTTTTATGAAAACCTTATAATGAACCTTTGCATGTTAACCTTTTATAATAAACCCAAGGTTCTTGGGGACGTAAACGATGACACTATGATAGAGGATTTCCCTCCTAAATTCTTTAGCAGAATTTCACCCCCTCTCTTTGCTTCTTTTTCTGTCGTCTCCAAACCAAGATGGCGTAATTTCGTGATCTTCGTTGACACATCGATATGGGAGGTGTAACACCTAATAATTAACCCAATACACCTAGGAGGATCTGATTAATTACTAGACTTTACTCTTTACTCAATTCCTTAATCATGCTTTGAAAATACTTAGTGAAATTACGAGCCATTTTTTTTAAACATAATTGAAAACGTGAGCCGCGCTAACGTGAATGATTTAGCAAAATTTAAAAGACACATAGGAATTTACAAACATCACATCATAATATATTGGCTCCATCATACAACATCCATAATTACATATCATATAGATATTTTGCCTACCAACAGAATAAGACTAAGTGTAGGCAATCTAATAAAACATAAATAATATATGGATGGAAGGACATCCATTAATGGCACCTAGTAATAACACTCCAGGGATAGGGATAGATATCTGAAATATACGAGTGAAACTAGCAGGATTAAGAGTTCAGCTACCGTGACAGCTCAATGTGATTATTCACGAACGCTTCCTTTCTACTTGAAGACGAGATGGAAAGAAAAATAGAGGGAGTGAGAAACTTATAAAAAAATCATAGGGTACTCACCTCATGATGCATTGTGTCATCATCATCGTCCCCAGGAACCTCGGGTTATTATGAATAGTGAGCATGCTAAGATTGATTTATTAAGTTCGAAAATATACTTTACCAAGGTCGTCGGTTTAATCATGCGTCTTATAATGCATCATAAACTTAGCATGTCATGTTTATAATAAACTTTTCCTTTCATATATAATAACATAGTTATGCATAAAATCACATCATATTCCTCATCATCATTTCATAATACTATAGTAGCGAGATATCATATTTCTCATCATCATCTCATAAATACTATGCATAGCAGAACATCATATTCACATAATGCATTTACTTAGTTTCTTAGGTGACTTAAAGTTACTTTCATCATCATTTTCCTGGGCCACCCTATACTCCACCCTTTTGGGAGTAATCTAGGTTATGAGCTCATACCTTGCTAGTCGTCACCAGCACATACTTATCCCTTTTGATAAGTAAAAATTCCGTTCTACCCTTTTGAGAGAACGTAGGGGGCAAGAATCACCTTTCACCGCCTATAGTTTGACGGGTCCAAAGGATCATTTTCTCATATATTTTGAGTCACCTTTAAGTCTTTGCATGTTATATCATAATACAATTCTTCATTCATAATCATCATAACATTTTCTCATTTATAGTCTTATGCAAATAATATATACCAACTGTAATCATGCATGGGAGATTCTCAGGAAAGAAGAATGGTCACAATGGACACGCTTAAATACCAAATCTTTCTTAGTTAGAATCTTCCAAATTGCTCTTAAGTAATACACTTTCTTAGGTAACAAGAATATGTCTTTATTTCATGCATAAGTTTTCATTGTTTGCAACAACTATAACATACAAACCAGGGAATCAATCAATGACACCAAATTCTTAATAAGCATCAAATCACATTTTAAGTACACATAAATTACTAGCTTCCCATAAAATTTTTACAAAGTTTTAAAACTCCTTTAGAACTAATTCCTTTTGTTAAACTTAAAAGAAGTCATAGGACTTTAGGCCTAAATTAACCATGGGACCGATTTATAACTTGAAAGAATGTTCATAATTAAATCTTTCACTTAAGATAAAAGGAGCAAGTCTTTGAGCTTTAGAGATTTAGGTGACATCTTAAATTATTACCATGCTATGCAACCTTATTTTAATCTTATCTTTATAAGGTGATAGCTTGGAATTATAAACATGATATGCAATTCTATTTCTTTATCTTTAAGATTTAAGGTGATAACTTAAAAATTAAACATGATGCAAGAACTTGTAATATAAACATGATGCAAGAAACTGAAGGCGTAGTGGGAGGAGCAGGGAGGGAAAGGAAGAGAATCTTAAGCGCAGGAAACGCAGTAGTTCCGCACAGGAGGATTAAGGGGGATGAGAATTACATTTTTTTTAAGCTCCAATTCAAACTTCTTAAAGAATAAATTCTTTAACTCCAATTATCTCATTTCTTTGCTTATGATTCATAAGCAAGTCTTGAGCTCTAGGATTTTTAGGTGATGACATAAAATAAACATCCATGCATTGACTCTTTTAGCCATTATAAAATAAAGTGAGAGCATAAAATAAACATAGATGCAACTTCTTTATTATCTTTAGATTAAGTGACAACTTGAAATTTAAACATGAAATGCAAGCTTGGAAATTTAAACATGAATATGCAAGTTCATTTATT
>JAMLFY010000018.1:1885503-1948031 GCA_030441495.1 Dalbergia oliveri
GGGGTCGTGGAGGTGCTAGTGGGACCTTTTGTGGTGCTTTCCCTTTGTTGTTATTGTTGTTGTTGCGATTGTTGTTGGGGTTCTTGTCTGCGGTTGCTGTTATAGCGGTTGTTGTTGTTGTTCAACCTTCCTTGTTGAAAGTTCCTTTGTGGACCTTAGGGTCTCGAATTGAGGTCAGAATGGGGTTCGATTATGCCTCTTGAATTATTAACCTAAAGTGTAGAGCTTCTTGGTGATATTATCCGACCTTGAGGTGCTCATTTCTCTTAACCTTCTTCAATGATACGGCATTTGTTAACTCAGTGAGAAATCCTAATCTCAAATGCGGCGCTGCCACATTAAGCTCCGCCTAGGCCCTAACTCATATTAATGCATTTCCAATACTCGTTAGAGTTTCACTGATACATCCTTGAGACTTAATAAGTTCTTCAAATCTGGCAGTGTATAGGCCACATTCATATTTCCTTGGACAAGTTGCATAAACTCAATGTCCTTGGCATTTTTGACCGACTTTGGAAAATACTTCTCATAAAAATGGACCCTAAATAGCTCCCAATCAATGTCCACGTCGGTCGCTCAAGAGTCTTCGAGCACCTGTCCACCGAAGCGGCATCACCCTCGAGCATATGGGTGGCAAAAGTAACCTTCTCTCCTCAGAGCATGGGACTCCAGCAAAGACCTTCTCAATATTCCGAATCCATTCTTCTGCAACATTTGGATTGAGGGTCCCCTTGAATACCGTGGGTTCGCACGAACTCCCAAAATGAGCGTGTGCGGGATCTCATGGCCTTGATTTGCATTAGCTTGGCGATCCCTACCATCGTTCCATCATCATCTTCATTGTCCTTGCCACATCACGGAGTGCTTCGGCGGTCTCGTTGTCTGTATTTTGTGCCGCGTTCTAGTCTGTTGTCGACATGCCATTGGTCCCTATACACACAAAACGGCAACACTCGGTGATCAGGCTCAACATTCCATGCAAAGTGAGCAAGTTACCATGGCATGTTCAACATACAGTGGTCATGCATCTCTAATCAAGCTCATCCTAATGATAAACATTTACACATGACATTTAAACGTATTATGCTTTAGAAGGATAGCCAATCCAATCCTCAGGCTCCATGAGAACCGAACTCTGATACCAAAATGTAACACCCTAATAATTAACCCAATACACCTAGGGGATTGATTAATTACTAGACTTTACTCTTTGCTTCAGTTCCTTAATCATGCTTTGAAAATACTTAGTGAAATTACGAGCCATTTTTTTTTAAACATAATTGAAAACGTGAGCCGCGCATAATGTGAACGATAATCGAAATAAAGCAGAAAATGAATAGACATATCATGAAGAAACACATCATATTGGCTCCATCATATGACATCCATAATTACATATCACATAGATATTTTGCCTACCAACAAAATAAGACTAGGTGTAGGCAATCTAACAAAACATAAATAATATATGGATGGAAGGACATCCATTAATGGCACCTAGTAATAACACTCCAGGGATAGGGATAGAAATCTGAAATATACGAGTGAAACTAGTAGATAAAGTTCAGCTACCAGGTGAAAGCCTCAATGTGAATCACGAACACTTCCTTCGTTTCTGAAGACGAGATGGAAAGGAAAATAGAGGAGTGAGAAACTTATAAAAAGAATCTCAGTAGGGTACTCACCTCATGAATGCATTGTGTCATCATCATCGTCCCCAGGAACCTCGGGTTTCATTATGAAATAGTGAGCATGCTAAGATTGATTTATTAAGTTTGAAAATATACTTTACCGAGGTTCGTCATTTAATCATCATGCGTCTTATAATGCATCATAAACTTAGCATGTCATGTTTATAATGAACTTTTCCTTTTATCAATACATCATATTCTTCATCATCATATCATAAATACTATGCATAAAATAACATCATATTTCTCATCATCAAATCATAAATACTATGCATAGAAGAACATCATATTTCTCATCATCATATCATAAATACTATGCATAGAAGAACATCATATTTACATCATGCATTACTTAGTTCCTTAGGTGACTTAAAGTTACTTCCATCATCATTTTCCTGGGCCACCCTATACTCCACCCTTTTGGGAGTAATCTAGGTTATGAGCTCATACCTTGCTAGTCGTCACCAGCATACTTATCCCTTTTGATAAGTAAAAATTCCGTCTCTACCCTTTTGAGAGACGAACTAGGGGGCTAGGATAATCTTTTCACCACCTATAGTCTGATGGGTCCAAAGGATCATTTCCTCTTACATTTAAGTCACCATTAAATCTTTGCATGTTATATCATAATTCAATTCATAATCATCATGACATTTTCTCATTTCTAGTCTTATGATGGAATAATATATACTAAATGAAATCATGCATCTGGAGATTCCAGGAAAGAGAGGTGGGTCACAATGGAACGCTTAAATACCAAGTCTTTCCTAGCCATAACCTTTCCAAATTACACTTTTAAGTAGTACACTTTCTTCCAGCAACAAAGGTAATTTTTTTTAAATAACAGAGATTATTTCTTTATTTCATGCATAAGCATTTTCATTGTTTGCAACAGCAACTATAACATGCAAGCTAGGGAATCATTCAATGGCATCAAATACTTAATAAGCATCAAATCACTTTATAGACTTATCACTTAAAACATCAAAGAGGCATCATCATAAATCCTTATCAAAAGTCTTAAACAAAAACTCTAGAATCGGGTAACCTTAATTGCCAAACTAATTAATTATGCATCTAAGGGATTCATTACCATTATTACAATTAATTATAAGGCTTAGGAACATTATTAAACTCTATGGGGCAGCATAGGCAGTAAGTTATTCTTAAGGTTTAATGTGTTAGAAGTTGCGTTTTTAACCTTTCTTGCTACCAACTTTCCCTACGATGCTAACATTAATTACTAAACCAATTATGAATTATTCTCCCTTATCTAAACATAATAAAATCTGGTTCTTATAGTTGCTAATAATTCTGGACAGAATGCATAAATTTCATTCTTTAGAGTTCTAAAAAAAATCTTGCTTTTACGTTTTCTAGTTACTAGTTTCATTTTTAGTGTTCGGATAAATCCTACACTAATTGATACCAAGTTTTTCGTGGCTAACTAATCTTAGACAAAATTATAACATACTAAAATAGATTTGGCATTGGATAAACTTAAAGGGGTCAAAGACTAGGTAAATTCTAGATTACGGTTGTTCTAGGAAGCTAGTTTTGTCACTAACATGCATAGAATCATTCTCTTAACAATAAACCATAATTATCACAACTCCAAACATATTAAATCATCATCATTTATTGGTACTAATCTCATATCAGAAGCCGAATCATGAACCTCATATAATTGTATAAAATCACATTTTAAGTGAACATAAAATATTAGTTTCCGTAGAATCCTTGCAAAGCTTTAAAACTCTTTTAGAAACTAATTCTTTTTGCTAAACTTGAAAGAATCTTCATAATTAAAATTCTCACTTAAGATAAAAGGAGCAAGTCTTGAGCTTAAGAGATTTATGTGATATCTTAGAATCATAAACATGCTATGCAACCTCATTTTAATCTTGTCATTATAAGGTGATAACTTGGAATTATAAACATGATATGCAAATCCATTTCTTTATCTTTAAGATTTAAGGTGATGACTTGAAAATTAAACATGATGCAAGAACTTGAAATATAAACATGATGCAAGAACTCGAGCGCGTAGTCCACACTGGACCAGTGGAGGGAGAAGAGAATCTTAGAAGGAGCGGCGGAATGCATTGGACCGGTGAAGGGAGAAGAGAATTATTATTACATCTTTTTAAGCTCCAATCTCAAGACTTCTTAAAGAATCAATTCTTTAACTCCAATAATCTTATTTCTTTGCTTGTGATACTTGGGCAAGTCTTTGAGCTCTAGGATCTTTAGGTGATGACATAAAAATAAACATGTCATGCGTTGATTCTTTTAGCCATTATAAAATAAAGTGAGAACATAAAATAAATATGAGATGCAACTTCTTTATTATCTTTAGAGATTAAGTGACAACATGAAATATAAACATGAAATGCAAACTTGGAAATTTAAACATGAGTATGCAAGTCCATTTATTCATTCTTGAAATTTTAGTGATGACATAGAAAGTAAACATGATTATGCAAGGCATAAACTTAAACATGGATGCAAGTTCATTTGATTTCTTTACTAGAGCTCCTTCAAGACTTTATAGAAATACAAATTCAATATATATATCTTAACAAGACAAAGTGAGAAATACATCTTTCAAATTCTAAACTCAAGATCATAAAATCATCATAAAAACATCATTCTTTAAAGTTTTGCATCAAGTGAAACTTTCAAGCTTTAGAGGCCTAACTTGTGATGGATTCACAACCCACCTTCAAGGTCCTCATCATCAAGCCATCATCTTAGTCCCACCTAGGCCATATGGCCAAATTGGTTAAAGAAAAAAGAAGAAGAAAACCAAATGGAAAAACTAGAGAAAATCCATGAAATCATCATTTTGAACCAAGAACAACACTTAGCAAAACATAGAAATAAACTTAAAAACAACTCCCTACCTAATCTGATTTGAAGGAAAGGAAGAGAACTTGGTTTCTTGGAGTGAAATGAAAAAAAAATATTCTTGAAAACTTGAAGAAAGAATTCAGCCAAGAGGAAGAGGAAATGAGAGCTTTTGGTGCTTTGGAAAAACTAGAAATGTGTACAATTTTGAGCAAGCATCTAAGACTCCTTAAGCATGCCTATTTATAGAGGATTTAAGTTCATGTATGGACAAGAGGAGGAGGCATAATTTTGGATTTTTCATGGAGAACAAAGGGAGGAAAATCATTTCTTGTTTAAGGCATGTTTTATGCCATGTTTTAGGGAATTTTTTGGCATTTTGTTTTAGTGCATTATCTTGCAATAATTCTAATGATTATGGCTGAATTATTTCGTGCATTACAGCCTCATGGAAGAGGGTTTTGTGTTCCATGTATTATTTAGGTGTAGGCAAGGTATTCATGCAATTTAGAGAATTTACGGTTAAGGGCTTAGGTGAATTAGTAAGCAATTTGAGTGTTTTAAAGCAATTTTAGGTTCTAATCAATTTAAATAAATAATTTTGACTCTAGATTAATAATTAGAATTTAATAAGCTTTAATTTGAGCCTAATATTGCTTAGGTTTCATAGACGAATCAAAAATCTCAAAATTTGTAAAACTGCACAAAGAGGGAAAACGGTCATTTTACTTAAAAATTGCCCGAGACCACCCGAGCTTAACCAATGGTTAATCATGGCTTAAAAACACCTTTTAACACATTTTAGTGAGGTTCGGGCTCATCGGCATGCAATCGGGTTAAAACCAGCGGGCGTTTTGGTCATTTCGCACGTAGAAGCTCAAAATTAGGATTCTTCTCCTCTATTAACACTCATAACACAAACAATCCCTTATTAACATCAAAACATCCCCTTGAGGATGGGTGGGGCCCACGATCCTCATTTTCTGAGTAAAATAACCTTAGGGGCATTTTGGTCATTTTACACGTACAGAAAATCGAGGTTTGCAATACTTGCATGAATTGCTCCTAACTTCTCTTCTAACGTTATATTCCTTTATTAAGGATTGTTTGGTCTCAAATTTTATATAATATTTACCTATGGTAATTCGTAATTCCTAATGACAGTAAAAATTACAGTAAAAATTTAGGCGTTACATTGACCCATTAGAAAGGCTATCCTTGAATTTTGGGTAAAAATGACCTCAAGGGCATTTCGGATCATTGCACTCAAACAAAAAATAAGGGCATTACAATTATTATATATGATGTGATTATGTTCATGTGATCTTGTGTTTGTACTTGTGCATGTGTCTTGTTTTTATTTCTCCTTTATATATGCGACAGATGGAAGGGTTTTACTTAGTATGCGTGGCTCACATTTTGTTTTGAAACATAAAAAAAAAAAAATTTTACCCATATTTTTCTAAAGTATTTAGGAGTTAACAACAAAGACTGAAACAAAAGAGTAAGTTCTAATAATTAGCTTAAATGCGTCCTAGGCGTATTGGGTTAAATATTAGGGTGTTACATTGAGCAATCAAAGTTGGGCGGGTACTATGCAAGAACTAACCCAGTTTGCAAAACAAAGTCTGGACACTTCTTGAAAGACCAAAAGGGAAGACCATCATAGGTACCAAGTGGGTGTTCAAGAATAAGGTTGATGAAGCTGGCAAAGTTACTCGAAACAAAGCAAGATTGGTTGACAAGGTTATAATCAACAAGAAGGAATTGATTATGATAAAACCTTTGCACAAGTAGCTAGGTTGGAAGCCATCAGAATGGTACTTGCTTTTATTGCTTTCAAGTGATTCATTCTCTATCAAATGGATGTTAAGTCATTCCTAAATGGATTCCTCTCAAGAGAAGTATTTGAAGCAACCCTGGTTTTGAGAATGAAGACCTTCCAACCATGTCATCAAGCTGACAAAGGTTCTCTATGGTCTTGAACAAGCTCCTCGAGCTTAGTATGAAAGACTAAGCACCTTTTTATTGAAGAATGGGTTCAAGAAAGGTAATGTTGACACTACTCTTTTTACTCTTTAACAAAATAATCACTTTCTTGATAGTTCAAATATTTGTTGATGACATTATATTTGGTCCTCTGATCATTCTCTCTGTGAAAAGTTTTCTAAATTGATGCAAAGTGAATTTGAGATGAGCATGATGGGTGAACTCAAGTTTTTCCTAGGTTTTCAAATAAAACAAGAAAAAGAAGGAACCTTGATCCATCAAGAAAAATATACAAAAAAAAAAAAAACTTCTAAGAAGGTTCAATATGGATAAGCTAAACCTATGAGTACCCCATGAATCTATCTCAAATCATTGATGCTAATGAGAATGGTGAAAAGGTATCAAAAGTAATTAAGGAGGAATGATTGGCTCACTTCTATATCTTATAGCTAGTAGGCTAGACATTTAACTAAGTGTGGGAATTTGTGCTAGATTTCAATCTAACGAAAGCAATCACACTTAAATGCTATTAAAAGAATTTTCAGATGTCTATCCTATTACTAATTTTGGCTTATGGTATGGGAAAAGTACATCTTGTGAGATTGTAGGTTCCTATAATCCTTTTTGCCAGAGATAGAGTAAGAGAAAAAGCACAGTGGTTTGGTTCCTTTTATTGGAAAAAGCTTGATCACTTGGTCATGCAAAAGGCAGAATACCATTGCACTCTGTAAAGTTGAATATGTAGCTGTTACAAACTCCTCACCTAGATACTATGGATAAGGAACCAGCTAGAAGATTATCACCTAAGGTATTCCAAATCCCTATCTTTTGTGATAATACTAGTGTAATGCCCGGATTTTTCTACTCATACAAATGACCAAAATGCCCTGAGGTCAGTTTTACCTAGAATTTGAGGGTAGCCGACTCCAATCCTCAAATGGGTCAACTCAGTGTTTGAAGGGGATTATAACTATAGTGCTTATTATCTAAGGTGAAAATTTCATTTCTAAACTTTCAACTCAAAATGATCAAAATACCCTTTAGCGTTTTACACGGGTAAATGTGTTGTTTGAGCCCAAAATTTTTCCAAGGAGTTCGGAATGATGTTTATGAGTGGATCATGATAGTTAGTTTGGCAGGAGAGTTCTCAGTTTTAGTACAAAATTATTGTTTTGCCCCTAGAATAATGTCCAGTGAGCCAAATGATACAATTAACCAAACCTAAGCAATATTAGGCTCTAATTGAAGATTAATAGATTTCAATAATTAATCTAGAGTCAAAATAATTTATTAAGGTTAATTAGAACCTAAGATTGCTTAGTTAAACTCCAATTTCATTCTTAGATTCAAGATTCCTAGTCATGGAATCTTGAATAGTAATTCTCTCTCTAATTCCTTAAATTAAGGAATTGTGTCTTGATTTAATTTGACTTGAAAAGAGTTTTAATTCATTAATCTAGCAAGATCACCCTAAATCAAGTCTTTGACAACCTGAATTGACCATTACCCCCCCTAAATACCTTCTTACAAACTCCTAATCAAAACCTTAATCAAAGATACACCTAAACACATCATTAAACCATAATTAGATGGACAATTTCTCATCCCCCTTGGCTGCATACATAGCTGAATACATCCTCCCCTCAATTCATCACATGTTGTTTAATTTGGACACAAAGAACCATGCCTAGGCCATACTTGGAGCCATACCTCACCATGCCTTGCCCATACTTACAACCATACCAATCAAGAGATATTTTCTTCCTTCCTTTTTCTCTAAAGGTAGCCTTCCTCCCCTTCAAAGGCCATCCATGAGCTTCATTTCTCTATAAATATGCAAGCTTGAAAGCTCTTTGAATCTTTTACACACATTGCAAACCTTGAGCTCTCTTCAAAGATCAAAGAAGCCCTTTTTCCTTCTTTATTCTCCTAAACACAACCTCTCTTCTTCTCTTTTCTCTCTTCCAGAAACCTCCTCCTCAAACTCTAAGAAGATTTCCTTTCCTTTTCACCTCAAAGGACCAAGCTTTCCTTCATTTCTTCAAGCAAACTTTTGGTAGGGGTTTATTTTCAAAGTTTTGTTTACTTTCTTCAAGAAAAGTTTTAGTTTTCTCTTGGTTTTCAAAACTCTTTCTATCCTCCTTATCATCGCGGCCTAAGAGCCTTGTTGATGAGAAGAACTTTGGCTTGATGATAAGGTTTCAAGATAATGGTCTTGTGGATACCATGTGAGAAACTTCTAAAGCTTGAAAACTTGGTCTTGGACTATACATGATTTGGTTTCCTTTGCTTTTCCTTAATCAAGATTTCGTTTCTCATTTCCTTTCCTCCTCAATGGTTTCAGTTTTCATTCCTTTATTTGTACAAAGTTTGATTAAAACGTTAAGTAGCTCACTAAAGGTTTTGTTTAAGAAACTTAATCACATGTTTTCAAAGAGCTCTAAGCTTACTATTGCCAACCTTAAAGTTGGTCGCCGTTCTTAGAGTTACTCTAGATAGAAGCTTGTGAGCAATAAAAATAAAGAATATGAGTAGTTCTCTTTATGTTTGTTTTGATAAGTGTTGATGTTTATCTCTTAATCCATTTTCTTAAGCTTGATGATGATATTCAAACCATGAGACTTCTTTGAAGACTTTGTGCTAAGAACTCTAAAGCTCACTTTATATTGTTAGATACATGTTGGGTTAAGGCTATTGATGTTCCTCTAAAGTCTTGCATGAGCTCTAGTTAAGATAAAATAAGCTTGCATTCATGTTTAAGTTTATGCCTTGCATATCATGTTTACTTTTTTATGCCATCACTAAGTTCTCAAGGATAAATAAATGAACTTGCATTTTCATATTTAAATTTCCAAGCTTGCACTTCATGTTTATGTTTCAAAGTTATCACTTAATCTTTAAAGATAATAAGAGATTGCATATCATATTTATTTTATGCTCTCACTTTATTTTATAATGAAGAATAAAACAAAGTGCATAGCATGTTTATATTTATGTCATCACTTAAATATTCTAAAGCTTAAGGACTTGCCCAAGTATCACAAGTAAAGTCTTAGAAATGGAAGCATTCCATGAATGCCATCTTGGCCTTGTGATGATGATGATGGACTTGGCATGAGTTGCATCTAATCACAAGTGTCAATAGCCTATGTCTTGGAATTTTTCTAAGCATAGGTGAATTTAAAGAACATTATGAACACGATTCTATGTTTTAAATCTATCCTATGGGCAAAATAATTTAGCTACTGCCTTACTCATATTTACATGATTCTAATGAGATAAATTAGTTTCTAAAAGAGTTTTGTGTTCCTAAAATTATTCCAAGAGAAAACTAGCAACTTATATGTATTTAAAATCATGAATTTATGTGATTATGTGAGATATACAATTCAATTTCTGCCTTGTTTGTTTGGCCACTGTTATTTGATGTTGTGTTATGGAGTTAAAATGTGTAAAATTGTGTTTGAGTAAGCCAAGGACTGATTTAGGAATGTTAAAAACAAGTAACTAAAAAGGACTTAAAATGATGATTCTAGAACACTTAAGCACAAGAATTATAAATTCTAGTTCAGCATAATTGAACTTAGGGAAAATGGTTTATGTAACACCCTAATATTTAACCTAATACGCCTAGGACGTATCAAGATTAATTATTAGTTATTACTCCTTTTAAAATTCATTTACAAAATACCTTAGCGGAAAATACGGGTAAAATTTTTCATTTTCAAAACATGAAATCAAAATGTGAGCCATAACGCGTCTACGTGAACAAAAGCGGAATAGCAAGAAACATAAAACATATAATATCAAAAACAATAAAGCACATGTCGATCATGGAAATAAACATCTCAATATATTAGATATCATCGTTTTGGATAAATAACTGGAAACTAATTAAAGTCATACCCATATGAGGTGGGAAAAGCTTGTAATACATAGAAACTGGAAATACATAAATGGAAAGGAAATAAAAGGAAGTACATGGTAAATCCCCAAAAGATAAGACTCCCAACTATCACTACCCTCACCCTCCACGCCTCCTGATGACGCTGACCTCAATGGGGAGATGTAGCCCACGAACTGATGGAGCCCGGATGTAGCCCAACGAAGTGGAGATCTAGCATGGGAATCGAGGGAACGCGTGGCCCCCACGACGTGGTTGCCTCTAGGCTGTCGAACACGCCTCGCATGCCTCCTGGGTGATGGTGTCCTCGCTACCTCCACTGAGATCCATAAGGAATGAAGGGAAAGCCCTCGAAGGATCGATTCCGATCGATGACGGGGAACATACTGAGGTGTGTGTCCGCCGATGAAGAAGGACGGGCTCGACGTCTTACTCGTCTTGGGGTCGCGTCCTCTCAAAGATCAGGTCATCACCAAAAGGTGAAGTCAGAGTGAAGCGATAGGCTGGAGACGGGAAGCAACGGACGTCCCACATACACAAAAATGTGCACCTCACAATGGAACCTGGAAGTGGTAAGACTGATGCTCGGGGTCATAGTGCACCTCCTAAGTGGGTGGGTCAAAAAAGATCACGAACGATGCCATCGGTGTTTAAAGACGTAAAGGGAAGAGAAACATAGAGGGGTGAGAATCTTGCTAAAGAATCTCATAGGGAAAACCTTTATCCTAGTGTCATCGTTTTTTGTTCCCAAGAACCTTGGGTTTATTATGAAAAGGTTAAACATACTAAGGTTCATTATGAGGTTTTTATAGAGATAATTACCTAAGATCCGTGTCTTTTAGGATGAATTTTAATGCATGTATGCAACATAGCAGAACATGAATGCATGGCAATACTTTAGGCAAACCAAACAATAATTAATCATCATATAAGTGACATGTAACTTCTCATGAACAACTTTCCTTCTTCTCAAACTTGTGACATTGAGTATCATAATAGTAACCGCACCCCTAAAACTAGGCTATGAGCTCATACCTTAACTAGTCGTCACTAGTTCTTACTTATCCTCTTGATAAGCGAATCATAATCATAATCATAATAATCCCGACTCCTAGAGTATGGGTAGGGGGCCTGAGGCCACCATCATGGGACTTTTCTGTAACACCCTAATAATTAACCGAATACACCTAGGTTGTATCTGATTAATTACTAGACTTTACTCTTTGCTTCAGTTCTTTCATCATACTTTGAAAATACTTAGTGAAATTACGAGCCATTTTTTAAAACATAATTGAAAACGTGAGTCCGCACATAACGTGAACAATAATCGAAATAAAGCGAATAATGTAGATATAGCATGAAAAACACATCATATTGGCTCCATCATATAACATCCATAATTACATAACACATAGATAGTTTGCCTACCAATAGAATAAGACTAGGTGTAGGCAATCTAACAAATATAAATAATATATGGATGGAAGGACATCCATTAATGGCACCTAGTAATAACACTCCAAGGATAGGGATAGATATCCAAGCTCACGCACAAAGTTTAGCGATACGTTCCTCAAGGATAATAAGCTGGTTCACCAGATCAAGAACATCTACTAGGTGAGAGCATCAACGGGAATCACGAACATCACCACCACTTTCTGAAGACGAGATGGAAAGAAAAGAAGAGGGAGTGAGAAACTTTTATAAGAATCTTAGGGTATTCACCTCATATGCATCGTGTCATCATCATCGTCCTTAGGAACCTCGGGTTATTATGAAATAGTGAGCATGCTAAGATTGATTTATTAAGTTTGAAAATATACTTTACAGAGGTTCATCGGTTTTAATCATGCGTCTTATAATGCATCATAAACTTAATGTCATGTTTATAATGAACTTTTCCTTTCATATATAATAACATAGTTATGCATAAAATCACATCATATTCCTCATCATCATTTCATAATACTATGCATAGCAGAACATCATATTTCTCATCATCATCTCATAAATACTATGCATAGCAGAACATCATATTCACATAATGCATTTACTTAGTTTCTTAGGTGACTTAAAGTTACTTTCATCATCATTTTCCTGGGCCACCCTATACTCCACCCTTTGGGAGTAATCTAGGTTATGAGCTCATACCTTGCTAGTCGTCACAAGCACATACTTATCCCTTTTGATAAGTAAAAATTCCGTTCTACCTTTTTGAGAGACGGACTAAGGGGCAAGAATCACCTTTTCACCACCTATAGTTTGACGGGTCCAAAGGATCATTTTCTTAGGATCATCTTTTCACCACCTATAGTCTGATGGGTCCAAAGGGTCATTTCCTCATATATTTTGAGTCACCTTAAAGTCTTTGCATGTTATATCATAATACAACTTAAATTCATAATCATCAGGATGCATAAACATTCTCATTGTTTGCAACAGCAACTATATCATGCAAACTATGAAGTCATTCAATGATATCAAATACTTAATAAGCATCAAATCACTACATAGACTTATCATTTCAAACTTCAAAGAACCATCATCATAAATTATTACCAAAAACTGTTTAAACAGAAACTTTAGAATCGAGTAATCTCAATATCAAACTAATTAATCATGCATCTAAAGGATTCATTATCATCATTACCATTAATTATAAGCCTTAAGAATATTATTAAACTATATGGGACAGCATAGGCAAGTTATATTTAAGGCTTCATGGTGTGCTAGAAGTTGCATTTTTAACCCTTTCGTTACCAACTTTCCTTATGGTGCTAAAATTAATTACTAAATCAATTATGAATCATTCTCTCTTATCTAAACATAATAGAACCTGGTTCTTAGGGCTGCTAAAGGTTCTGAAGAACGCATAAATTTCATTTCTAGAGTTCTAGAAATCTTGCTTTGGTTTTTCTGGGAAGCTAGTTTTATTTCTAACATGCATAGAATCATTCCTTTAGCAATAAACCATGATTATCACAACTTTAAACATATTAAACCATCATCATACAGTAGTACTAAACTCATATTAGTGGCTGAATTATGAACCTCACATAATTGCTTAAAATTACATTTTTAGTACATGTAAGATACTAGTTTCCCATAAAATCTTTGCAAAGCCTTAAAACTCTTTTAGAAACTAATTCTTTTTTTGCTAAACTTGAAAGAATCTTCATAATTAAAATTCTCACTTAAGATAAAAGGAGCAAGTCTTGAGCTTAAGAGATTTATGTGATATCTTAGAATCATAAACATGCTATGCAACCTCATTTTAATCTTGTCATTATAAGGTGATAACATGGAATTATAAACATGATATGCAAATCCATTTCTTTATCTTTAAAATTTAAGGTGATGACTTGAAAATTAAACATGATACAAGAACTTGAAATACAAACATGATGCAAGAAACTAGCGCGGTCCGCACTGGACAAGTGGAGGGAGAAGAGATCTTAAGAAGGGAGCGGCGGTCCGCACTACCGGTGAAGGGAGAAGAATTCTTATTACATCTTATTAAGCTCCAATCTCAAGACTTCTTAAAGAATGAATTCTTTAACTCCAATAATCTTAAGGAAATTGAAAGTGATACTACCATTTTCCAACTTTGCTTGTGATGCTTGGGCAAGTCTTTGAGCTCTAGGATCTTTAGGTGATGACATAAAATAAACATGCCATGCGTTGATTCTTTTAGCCATTATAAAATAAAGTGAGAGCATAAAATAAATATGAGATGCAACCGCTTTATTATCTTTATAGATTAAGTGACAACTTGAAATATAAACATGGAATGCAAGCTTGGAAATTTAAACATGAGATATGCAAGTTCATTTATTTATTCTTGAGAATTTAGTGATGACATTAAAAGTAAACATGGTTATGCAAGGCATAAACTTAGACATGGATGCAAGTTCCTTTTATTTCTTTACTAGAGCTCTTCCAAGACTTTAGAGAAATATAAATTCAACCTAATATATCTTAGCAAGACAAAGTGAAAAATACAGCTTTCAAGTTCTAAACTCAAGATCTTTATTTTTACATCATAAAAACATCATTCTTTAAAGTTTTGCATCAAGTGGAATTTTCAAGCTTTAGAGGCCTAACTTGTGATGGATTTACAACCAACACTCAAGGTCCTCATCATCAAGCTATCATCATATTCCTTCTTAGGCCATTTGGCCGAAATCATTAAAGAAAAATAAGGAAAGAAAAATCGAAATTGTAAAGCTTTAAAAACTAGTGAAACCTTTAAGTTTTAGAGGTCTAACTTGTGAAGGCTTTGCAACCAACACTCAAGAACCTCATCATCAAACCATGGTCTCATCATAATCTAGGCCATAAGGCTGAAATGTTTTTAAAAGAAAAGGGAAAACAAACCGAAATTGAGAGCTAGAAGAAAGTCCATGAAATCATCATTTTTGAGCTTGGAAACATAACTTGTCATAGCATAAAATGAACTTAGAAACAACTCCCTACCTAATCTGATTTGAAGGAAAGGAAGAGAACTTGGTTTCTTTGAGTGAAATGGAAGAAAATATTCTTGAAAACTTGAAGAAAGAATTCAGCCAAGGGAGGAGGAAATGAGAGCTTTGGTGCTCTGGAAAAACTAGAAATGTGTACAATTTTGAGCAAGCATCTAAGACTCCTTAAGCATGCCTATTTATAGAAGAATTCAAGCTCATGTATGGACAAGAGGAGGAGGAAAATCTGACTAAATTTGAGGAGGAAACAAGGAAGGAAAAATCATCTTGTTTGGTGGCTTAAAACATGGAATCATGAAACATGATTCCTTGTTTTCATACCTTGAGTTTTGTGCCAAGTTTGAAAAATTTTTCTGATGCATATTAGGCCATATAATTTCGTGCATTATAGCCCAAGGAAGAGAAATTTGTGTGTTCCATGCATTATTTAGGTGTAGGTAAGTATCTTTGCAAATTAGAGAATTTGCAATTAAGGGCTTAGGTGAATTAGTAAGCAATTTGGGTGTTTTTAAGCAATTTTAGGTTCTAATCAATTTAAATAAATAATTTTGACTCTAGATTAAGAATTAGAATTTAATAAGCTTTAATTTGAGCCTAATATTGCTTATGTTTTGCTAGACAAATCAAAAATCTCAAAATTTGCAAAACTACAAAGACGGGGCAAAATCGTAACTTCACTCAAAAATTCGGGGCCATCCCTTAACCAATGGTCAATCATAGCTTAAAAACACCTTTTAAAACATTTTAGTGAGGTTCGGGCTAAGTCCATGCAAATCGGAGTTAAAACAGCCGCGGGGCGTTTTGGTCATTTCGCGTCGAAACTCAAAATTGAGATTCTTCTCCTCTATTAACACACATAACACACCCCTATTATCCTCAAACATCCCCCTTGAGGACGGGGCCCACGATCCTCATTTTGTAAATAACCTCAGGGGCATTTTGGTCATTTTACACGTACAGAAATTCGGGGTTTGCGACTCTTGCGGAATCGCTCATAACTTCTTTTCTAATGTTATGTTCCTCTATTGAGGATTGTTCGGTCTCTAATTTATATAAGAATTACTTAGGGTAATTTGATAATTCTAAATGACAGTAAAATTGGGCGTACATTTTCCTTCTTCAAAACGCATCGACCGGTTCAGCCACCGACTTTGTCCACTTGGTAGGCTAATGTCGATGCCCTCATGGTTTTACCTTCTCCTCGCCATGGCAGGAGAAGTACGTCTCGGCATGTCACATTAAAAATCTTATTTTTCAAAACTTTCTTAAGTCCCTCAAATTTGACGGAAATTCAAGGCACAACGACTGTACCACGAATTTCCTCAAATTTGAGTCATGCCACATAACTCAACCACATATATCATCCTCATGAAACTTCTCAATTAAATAAATCTCTAATTCACAAGAGCATACTCTTCTCTCATTCATATTTCGAAATCTCATGCGTCCTAAACATGGCATACCTCATCATCATGCCACAAATACACATATAGCCTCATGCTTATGAAATTAACATATTTACATCATCATGAGTATACCTGTAACACCCTAATAATTAACCGGAATAGACCTAGGTTGTATTGATTAATTACTAGACTTTACTCTTTGCTTCAAGTTCTTTCATCATACTTTGAAAATACTTAGTGAAATTACGAGCCATTTTTTTTAAAACATAATTGAAAACGTGAACCGCAACGTGAACAATAATCGAAATAAAGCGATAACGTCCAGATATAGCATGAAAAACACATCATATTGGCTCCATCATATAACATCCATAATTACATAACACATAATTTGCCTACCAACGGAATAAGACTAGGTGTAGGCAATCTAACAAAACATAAATAATATATGGATGGAAGGACATCCATTAATGGCACCTAGTAATAACACTCCAAGGATAGGGATAGATATTGAAATATATGAGTGAAACTAGAGGATCAAGTTCAGACCAGGTGAAGGCCTCAATGTGATTCACGAACGCTTCCTTCTGTTTCTTGAAGACGAGATGGAAAGAAAAATAGAGGGAGTGAGAACTTATAAAAGAATCTAGGGTACTCACCTCATGAATGCATTGTGTCATATCATCGTCCCAGGAACCTTTAGTTTCATTATGAAATAGTGAGCATGCTAAGATTGATTTATTAAGTTCGAAAATATACTTTATCGAGGTTCGTCGGTTTAATCATGCGTCTTATAATGCATCATAAACTTAGCATGTCATGTTTATAATGAACTTTTCCTTTGACATATAATAACATAGTTATGCATAAGACCACATTATACTCCTCGTCATCATATCATAAATACTATGCATAGAAGACATCATATTTCTCATCATCATCTCATAAATACTATGCATAGAAGAACATCATAATCACATAATACATTACTTAATTCCTTAGGTGACTTAAAGTTACTTTCATCATCATTTTCCTGGGCCACCCTATCCCACCCTTTGGGAGTAATCTAGGTTATGAGCTAATACCTTACTAGTCGTCACTGGCATATACTTACGCACTAGATCGGTGAAGGGAGAAGAGAATTATTATTACACCTTTTTAAGCTCCAATCTCAAGACTTCTTAAAGAATCAATTCTTTAACTCCAATAATCTTATTTCTTTGCTTGTGATACTTGGGCAAGTCTTTGAGCTCTAGGATCTTTAGGTGATGACATAAAAATAAACACGTCATGCGTTGATTCTTTTAGCCATTATAAAATAAAGTGAGAGCATAAAGTAAATATGAGATGCATCCTCTTTATTATCTTTGAAGATTAAGTGACAACTTGAAACATAAACATGAAATGCAAGCTTGGAAATTTAAACATGAATATGCAAGTTCATTTATTCATTCTTGAGAATTTAGTGATGACATAGAAAGTAAACATGGTTATGCAAGGCATAAACTTAAACATGGATGCAAGTTCATTTTATTTCTTTACTAGAGCTCCTCCAAGACTTTAGAGAAATATAAATTCAACCCAATATATCTTAGCAAGACAAAGTGAAAAATACATCTTTCAAGTTCTAAACTCAAGATCATAAAAACATCATAAAAATATTATTCTTTAAAGTTTTGCATCAAGTGGAACTTTCAAGCTTTAGAGGTTTAACTTGTGATGGATTCACAACCCACCCTCAAGGTCCTCATCATCAAGCCATCATCTTAGTCCCACCTAGGCCATATGGCCGAATTGTTCAAAGAAAAAGGAAGAAGAAAACCAAATGGAAAAACTAGAGAAAATCCATGAAATCATCATCTTGAACCAAGAACAACACTTAGCAAAGCATAGAAATAAACTTAAAAACAACTCCCTACCTAATTTTATTTGAAGGAAAGGAAGAGAACTTGGTTTCCTTGAGTGAAATGAAAGAAAATCTCTTTGAGAAATGGGAGAAGAAGTTTCAGCCAAGAGGAGGAAGAAAGAAAGCTTTTGGTGCTCCTAAAACTAGAATTTGTGTAAGTTATGAGCAAGGCTTCCAAGGCTCCTCAAGTAAGCATATTTATAGAGGAATTCAAGCTCATGTATGACAAGAGGAGTAGGCATAATTTTCGGATTTTTCATGGGGAACAAAGGGAGGAAAATCATTTCTTGTTTAAGGCATGTTTTATGCCATGTTTTAGGGAATTTTTTGGCATTTTGTTTTAGTGCATTATCTTGCAATAATTCTAATGATTATGGCTGAATTGTTTCGTGCATTACAGCCTCATGGAAGATGGTTTTGTGTGTTCCATGTATTATTTAGGTGTAGGCAAGGTATTCATGCAATTTAGAGAATTTACGGTTAAGGGCTTAGGTGAATTAGTAAGCAATTTGAGTGTTTTAAAGCAATTTTAGGTTCTAATCAACTTAAATAAATAATTTTGACTCTAGATTAATAATTGGAATTTAATAAGCTTTAATTTGAGCCTAATATTGCTTAGGTTTCGTTAGCAAATCAAAAATCTCAAAATTTGTAAAATTGCACAAAGATAGGGGCAAAACGGTCATTTTACTTAAAAATTGCCCGAGACCACCCGAGCTTAACCAATGGTTAATCATGGCTTAAAAACACCTTTTAACACATTTTAGTGATTCGGGCTCAGTGGCACGCAATCGGAGTTAAAACAGCCGCGGGGCGTTTTGGTCATTTGCACGTCGAGCTCAAAATTAGGATTCTTCTCCTCTATTAACACTCATAACACAAACAATCCCTTATTAACATCAAAACATCCCCTTGAGGACGAGTGGGACCATTCCTCACAGTAAAATAACCTTAGGGACATTTTGGTCATTTTACACGTACAGAAAATCGGGTTTGCAAATTGCACGAATTACTCCTAACTTCTTTTCTAACGTTATATTCCTTTATTAAGGATTGTTTGGTCTCAAATTTTATATAATATTTACCTATGGTAATTCGGTAATTCCTAATGACGGTAAAAATTAATAAAAATTAGGGCATTACAATACCCACTCGGCCTCATGCTCACATCACACCTCTTATCTCATGATGTCTTATGCTTTGGCCCTTAGGTCTTAACTTTGTATTCCAATTGTCCTAACCTTTATTATGGATCCTATAACACCTAAGGGATCATTACCTGTAATTCTTTCTAACATTTATGCCCACTAACTCATCCAATCAGCATTGTATAGATTAAACATCACGATCATTATTCGACTATGGGGATTCTAGGATCTACACCTTAGACCCTTTTCTAAGTTCTGTCTTTGCCTAAGATCCTATGTTCAACTCCTAGGCATGAACACTAATTATGAGCCATCTTCCTTAAGCTCAATTATGCTGGAATAAAAATTATTATTCTAGTGTCTAAGGGTGTTAAGATTTTAGTTCTCAAACCTTTCTATTTATTTAGTCCTTCCTAACCGTCAAAATTATTCCTCACTTTACTCAAACATAATCTTACACATTCTAACTCCTCGGAATAGAATTCATACAGTGGCCAACAAGATAGAAACCAAAAGTATGCATCACACATAATCTCATAAAATCATGTTATAAGTGCATATGAGTTGCTAGTTTTCCTGGAACAATTTCAAGAGCAAAAAGTGTTCTGGTAATGGTTACATGTGCTTGGTAATTGATTACCAACTAAATTTTGTTCTGGGTTCAAAATAAAAGGATAATACATAGAATGGTAATCGATTACTTAGGGTTAACATGTTTCCGAAAAATGAAAAACATTAGAGTAATTGATTACACAACAGGTAATTGATTCCAGGGTTGTAAAGACCAGTTTTGTGTATGAAGAACAACCTTGGTAATCAATTACATTGTTGGTAATCGATTCCAAACCAAAAACCCTTCGAAAAACCACTTTGGTAATTATACATAAGCTGGTAATCGATTACCAGAACCTCCGGAATTTGAGAAAACATGATTTTTGACACATTCCAAGTTATTTAAACACCTTGAGACCTCATAAAACATTTTTCCAACATTTTCTTGAAATCATCCTCACATTTCACAAAATCAAACCATCATTGTGTCATACTAAAACACATCCACTTTTCATGGTTAAAATTTCCATTGAAGATACTTAGGGCAAGTCTTTGAGCTCTAGGGTATTTAGGTGATAACATAAACTTAAACATGCAATGCACTTATTTTACTCTTTATTATAAAAATAAAGTGAGTGCATAAAATAAATATGAGATGCAACCTCATTATTATCTTTGAGTTTAAGTGATGACTTGAATTGTAAACATGAAATGCAAGCTTGGGAAATTAAACATGATAATGCAAGTTCATTTAGTTGTTCTTGAGAGTTTAGTGGTGGCATCAAAATAAACATGCTATGCAAGGCATAAACTTAAACATGAATGCAACTTACTTTATCTTTACTAGAGCTCTTGCAAGACTTTTAGAGGGACATTACTAGCCTAACCCAACATGTATCTTGAACAAATAGAGGATGAGCTTTAGAGTTCTTTGCACCAAGCCTTCAAAGAAGTCTTTAGTTTGAACTTCATCATCAAGCTCATGAACGTGGACTAAGACGAAAACACCAACACCCAACAAAACATCATAAATAAAACTACTCATATTCTTTATTTTATTGCTCATGGGCTTCAATCTAAAGTAAACTCTTAGAACGGCCAACCAACTTTAAGGTTGGCAAGGGTAAGCTTAGAGCCTTTGAAAATATGTGATAAATTTTCTTAACAAAACTTTTAGTGATCTATTCAACATTTTATCAAACCTTGCATAATAAAAGAAATAAAACCGAAATCTTGAGAGGGTATAAGGAAAGGAAAAATCGAAATCATGTATGGTCCAAGACCAAGTTTCCAAGCTTTAGAGGTTTCTCACATGGCATCACAAGAACATTATCTTGAAACCTCATCATCAAGCCAAAGTTTTCTCAACAAAGGCTCTAGGCCGAAAATAAAGGAGAGAAGAGTTGGAAAAGAAACCAAGAGAAAACTAGAACTCTTCCTTAAAGAAAGCACACAAAACTTGGAAAATAAACCCCTACCTAAAGAAGTCTTGAAGAGATGAAGGAAAGCTTTGTTTCTTGAGAGGAAAAGAGAAAGAAATCCTTCTTGGAAGCTTGATGAAGAACTCGGCCAAGGGGGAAGGAAAGGGGTTCTTTGAGTTTGGGAAGAAAGCTTGAAGTTTGCTCAAGTGTGTAAAAGATCCTAAGGGCTTTCAAGCTAGTGTATTTATAGAAGATTGAAAGCTCATGGATGGCCTAGAGGAGGAGGAGTGGCCGGTTGCTTAGGGGGAAAGGAGAGAAAAATATCTCTTGAATGGGTATGGGTGCAAGCATGGTTAAGGCATGGTGAGGTATAGGCAAAGCATAGCTTAAAGTATGGCCTAGGCATGGCTCTTTGAGTGAGGATTAAAACAACATGTGACACAATTTGGGGAGCATATTTTCGGCCAACATATCAGCCAAGGGGAAGGAGATTTTGCTCATGTAATTGTGGTTTAAGGATGTGTTTAGGTGTTTCTTTGATTAGGGTTTTGATTAGGAATTTGTAAGAAAGTGTTTAGGTGAGGTAATGACTAATTAAGGTTGTCAAGACTTGATTAGGAGGGTAACCTTGCTAGATTAACAATTTAAAATCATTCTTTTGGTCAAATGAGGTATGGCACAATTCCTTAATTTAAGGAATTGGAAAGAGAAATACTATTCAAGATTTCATGACTAGGAATCTTGAATTAAAGAATGCAATTAGAGTTTAACTAAGCAATCTTAGGTTCTAATTAACCTTATTAAATCATTTTGACTCTAGATTAATTATCAAAATAAATTAATCTTCGATTAGAAGCCTAATATTGCTTAGGTTTGCTTAATCGCGTCATTAGGCTCACTGTACACTACTTAGGGCAAAATGGTAATTTTGCACTAAACTGCTCGGGACCTCCTGGCCAGACTAACATCAAATATTACTCATAAACATCATTCCAAAGTTCCTGGAAAGTTTGGGCTCAAACAGCACCTTTTACCCGTAGAACACGGAGGGTATTTTGGTCATTTTGAGCCAAAAGTTTAGAAAATGAGATTTTCACCTCGGATATCAAACATAACAGATATAATCCCTTTAAACATAGAGTTGACCCATTCGAGGATTGCCGTTTCCTTAATTTCGGTAAATGACCTCAGGGGCATTCTGGTCATTTGTACTCAAACAGGAGAAATTGGGCGTACATTACTCTTCCTTAAAAAGAATTTCGACCTCGAAATTCATTACCTTAGAAAAGCTCGGATACTTCCTCCGCATTTGGATTCCAGCTTCCATGTATACTCTTCCGTCTTGTCGCGTCCCATGCTACTTTCATCAAAGGAATGGACTTGTTCCTCAATTGCTTGACACCTCGATCCACGATCCTCGTTGGTGGCAAATTGAAATCAGTCCTCCCTTAACTGTTACATGCTCTGGTTCTAACACATGGCTAGGATTGGATTATACTTTCTAGCTGGGAGACATGAAGACGTCATGAAGATTTACAGATTTGGAGGTAGGGCTATTTTGTAGGCACCGTCCCAACTCTCTGAAGGATTTCAAAAGGAGAGAAATCAGGACTCAATATCTTGACTCTCACGGCTCTACCTATGCCTGTAGTAGGGTAATTCTTAAGAAACATTCTCGCCTTCTTGGAATTCTAACCTTTTGCCGCTTGTCCGCATAGCTCTTTTGTCGGCTTTGAGCACCAAGATTCTATCCTTGATCATTCTTATTTGTTTCGTGGTTTCCCTCACTATTTCCAGTCCCAAAATGCTTTGTTCTCAGGATCATGCCAACACAAAGGCGACTGGCACTTCCTTCCATACAAGGCTTCGTACGGTGCCATACCGATGCTCGCATGATAACTATTGTTATACGCGAACTCGATAAGCAGGTACTTATCCCAACTCCCTCTTCTATCCAAAACACATGCCTTCAACATGTCTTCCAATGTTTGGATATTTCTTTGATTGTCCATCCGTTTGAGGGTGGTAAGCCGTACTTAAACACAGCTTTGAACCAAACGCCTTTTGAAAGGCTCCCCAAAAACGCGATGTGAAGGCGATCTGAATCGAGATTATTGTTGATGGAACTCCATGTAACCTAACTATCTCTTGGATGTACAACTGGGCCAATTTATCTAGGGAAAAAGGTTATCTTGATGGGTAGGAAATGGCCGACTTGGTCAACCTATCCACTATTACCCAAATAACGTCATGGGGCTGGGTTCTAAGTAGGCCGGTTACAAAATCCATGGATATACTATCCCACTTCCATTCAGGGATAGGCAAAGGTTGCAACATTCCTAAGGATTTTTGTGCTCAATCTTCACCTTTTGAGAGACCAAGCACTTACTAACCTAGGCTACTACGTCCTTCTTCAATCCGGGCCACCAAAACATCTTCTTTAAGTCCTGAGACATCTTGGTGGCACCAGGATAGATGGTGAAGTGGCTTTTGTGGGCCTCCTCCAAGATACTTCTCGAGGTCACCATTTTGCAGTCACAGACCGCCCTTCGAATCTCCACATCCATCGGTCCCAACTCAAAACCCTTAAGCTTTCCAGCCTTACCGCCTTAAGGGTCTCCCTAAACTCTCATTTTCCACTTGTGCCATCACGACCCTTTTTTAAACCTACCTGGTTCCTGTAAGATAGCAAATTTTTACACTCTTTTCTTATCATCCCAAATTCATATCCCTAAACTTCTCTATCAGCTCAACTTCCTTAACCATCATGTGAGACAAGTGTAATGACTTTTGTAACACCCTCCAAATTACCACATTTACTTGAGTATAGACATAGTAATTAGTAGAGTATTACTTGCAAGTTTGGGATCTATACTAGTTGAAATAATCAATGACACGAAATATCGCAATACATATACTATCATAACGAGATTTACATATAGGGGCATAATGTAAGTCACTATATATATACATCATAAGGGCAAGACCAACAAAATGACCCCGAAAAGTACAGGACTCGATGCGAACGAGGCTAATCCCCCTTACCTAACCTACTCAAACACCCTGACAAAACGCATATGCACATATACAGAGCAAAAGAAAACCAAAAGTACATCACCTAGGTAGGTAAGGTCCTAACACTATCCTATGTCTATGTACAATGCATCCGTCTCTAGAGGTCTCTACTCCTCGTGCAGGAAGCCATTGGCCATCGGAGCGATGACCTCTCCTCCGCCGAGGGCACCGGGGTCCTCAGAGGATCTGAGTCAGATGAGGAGGATGACGAAACGGGTGCGTCCCGGGTGATACACGGGTGGAGCGAGGGAATCTCAAACACTACAGGATGGGCCATGTGAAGGGGCACGCCGTCATAGGGGAAAGTAGGGTCGAAGTCCGCGGTAAAGACCGAGTCCTGAAGAAGCGATCAAAGAACATGTAGATCCGAAACTGGAATAACCAACGGCGTACATGCAGTCCAATGCCGGATCATATTGCCGCACCCATTGTGGCGAATCAGAAAAACACTAGGACGGCATCTGTCAAATTGAACAATATAATACATACAACAGGGGTGAGAATAATATAAAATTCTCAGGAGTAGTTTCCCCCATATACAATATACATAGGGATAAGCAATTCATGCATATACAATATTCATATAAACACCTACACAGAAATCTTGAAAACCCGTAAGGGAACTAAGGATAGTATCACAATAATCAGAAACTCCATTTCTCATGTCTTCTCAATTTTCTCAACATAGGGAAGGCTTATCTTACAGAGAGATACATTCACAATTCACAATTTCACAGAGGACCATAGACCTGGACATGAGCTCATTTCCTATTTGAGATCACCGAACTTCATTTTTTTCCATTTCCGGTCACTCAGGTCTATGCCTAGCCGACACGTCTATCGACTCACAACTTTTCTAGGGAAGTCCTTCTTTTTGCCTTCCCTCTCAATTCTTTCTAAGCCTTGTTTTGTTTTCCCCATATGTCTCAAACATACACTAAGATATGCACATACTATCATAGAATTTCAGCCATTTCCACATCTCATTATCCTGGCAGAATTGAAGTTCTAGGCACAACAATTTGTTACCATACCAAACAACCATTCCACCCTTAAGGAAAATTTCACATGACACTTCAATGTGTCTAAAACAACCTGTAAAAATTTCAGGGCAATCAGAGTTATATAACTACTTCAATAAAATAGGCAAATCTGGTGGTCAGAAGTCACAAATTCATGGTCCAGACTTGTGTTCTCAAATATTTAACCCTAGAATTCGATGGAATCAAGGTACAAGAAAATTCACAGAGGTATTTCAACATGTTTTTAGTCTTGTGTAAAAATTTCAGGAGCTATCTCAATCAATTGCTATGATTAAAAATTCGGGCAAGTTTGTTACTTCAGTCTCAACAATTTAGACAGCAGAAACAACTCGGTTCATAATTTTTTTGAGGCATCAAACCTTAGAATTAACCCCTAAGTAAATTCGTGTGTTTAGTCTAAGAGGTTAACTACAACATATAATTTTCATGGTTCATGAAAACACCCACAAAATTTCCAGAAAATTCGTGAAAAATTCTGATTAAGAACAGAAATCAGTCAGCAACCTAGTTCCAATTTCACTTGAGAAAACCCATTTTAAAACCATCCAAACACAACACAAAAATTCATACATCAATATCAATATGTTAACCATCAGTATCATCAAAATTTTTGAAATTAGGGCAAGCCAAAACAGAACTGAAAAATTCCACAAGAAAGGCAGGAGAAGACCCTACTCTTGAAGGTTCAGCAAGCTCTATCTCTAGCTTGCTTCAAGGTGTGATTTCTTCACAACCAAAACTCCCACACAACCTCAAACCCTCCTCTGATCACTGATGGATGTGCAAGAAGGATGGGGTTCTTGAAATTTCAATCGGTTATAATTGTAGAGGTGGAAGTGTAGATCAATTTTTGTGAAGGAAGATTTGGGTTTTGATGATTCTAAGCTAGGGTTTTTGTGAGATGAAAACAAGATGGAGCTCTTGGCTATGGAGGCACTTCACATTCTGGTTTCTCTCCTTGCAAGGCCGAGTTTATGCTTAGCTTGGTTAAGAAGATCAAGTGACTAGGCTTGTAATAAATGCAAGGTAAGATATTTGTTAAAAATCATGATGAACTTGGTGACTAGGCTATGATGGATGGCTAGGATTTGATTTTGGATTCCAAGATTAAATCCTAGCCTTCCACTTGTCTTAATTTGGGAGATATTATTTAGTTGTAGTGATGGAAATGTCTTTCGGTGTTAAAAACCACACACGAAATCTTACCGAACGGTTTAACCCGAATAACAAATATTACCCGAAATTTAATTCTAGGTATAAAATTATCGTTCCCACACATTCCTAATCTTATTCTCATATTTTCTTAACTTCGGGCACCTCCTTAATCCGCTTACAGGGAGGCTGTGGGCCCACCAAGTACTATTCACATTTTTTTTTTTGGTACTCCCTCATGGAGTCATTCTCATCACAACTATTCCTGCCAGAATTCTAATATTCCTATTAAGTTTTCCTCAATTAATATTCTAAAGAAAACTAGGATGTTACAACTTTCAACTCAAGGCATCGGCGACCACATTGGCCTTGCCGAGGTGGTAACTTAAGCCGAAATCATAGTCCTTTAGAAACTCCATCCACCTTCTTTGCCTCATGTTTAACTCCTTTTGATCAAAGAGATGCTGACTCTTATGATCGGAGAAAACTTCAAACCTTACTCCATATAAGTGATGCCTCTAAATCTTCAAGGCAAACACTACGGCGGCTAACTCTAGGTCATGGGGGGTAGTTTACCTCGTGAGGCTTGAGTTGTCTACATGCATAGGCGACCACTTGCCTATTTTGCATCAACACACAGCCCAAACCCATACTGAAGCGTCACAATATACCTCGAAGGGTACATTGGGGTCGGGTAAAACCAAAACGGGGTCAAGGTCAACCTTTCCTTCAACTCTTGGAAGCTCTTCTCGCAATCGGGATTCCATAAAAATGGGGTGTTTTTCCTAGTGAGCTTGGTTAGGGAAAGGAAATCTAGGAAAATCCTTTGATAAATCTACGGTAATAGCCTACTAAACCCAAAAAGCTCTCTATTTCCAATACGGTGGTCAGTCTATCCCAATTCATTACGGCTTCTATCTACGGGTCAACAGCTATACCTCCTTTTGATACTACATGCCTCAAAACTTCACTTCATCCAACAGAATTCACACTTAGAAAGCTTGGCATACAACTTCTCTCTTTCAAAACCTCTAAAACCAATCTTAGATGACTCTCATGGTCCTCATGAGTCTTCGAATGAGATGAGTATATCATCTACGAAGATAACTACGAACTTATCTAAATAGGGTCTAAAGATCTTATTCATGTAGTCCATGAACACGGTGGGTGTATTAGTCAGTCCAAAGGACATCACGGCAAACTCAAAGTGTCCGTCCTGTGTTCTAAAGGCGGTTTTAGGTATATCTTCATCTCTCACCCTAATCTGTGGTATCCAACCTCAATCAATCTTAGAGAATACCATCGCTCTTTCAATTGGTCCATGAGATCATCAATCCTAGGCAAAAGGTACTTGTTTTCACCGTTACATGATTCAACTGCCTATAGTCTATACACAACCTCATGCTCCCATCCTTTTTCTTAACGAACAAAATTGGGGCTCTCCATGGTGAGACACTAGGTCTAATAAAGCTCTCTCTAAGCTTCCAACTGGGTTTTTAACTCTTTCAACTCCAAGGGTGACATTCTATAAGAGGCTATCGAGATAGGTCCCGTTCCGGACCAACTCAATGGAGAACTCCACCTCTCGCTCGAGGGAACTCGGGATCTCGTCGAAAATACCTCCTATACTCTCTCACCATTGGAATATCTTCTATGTTCTCTCAAAGTCTACCTCGCTAGCGACTAGAAGGACATATCCCTTAGTTTTCTCCCCACTATAGAGGA
Source organism: Dalbergia oliveri (assembly GCA_030441495.1). Classification (NCBI taxonomy): domain Eukaryota; kingdom Viridiplantae; phylum Streptophyta; class Magnoliopsida; order Fabales; family Fabaceae; genus Dalbergia; species Dalbergia oliveri. The sequence continues at coordinate 1,913,847 of JAMLFY010000018.1, forward strand.
CATCTACGGAATTTACATAAAGTTTTATGGGTTGACAAACACTGTGGGGATGACGAAAGATAACAGTTTTGGCATAACAATCTAACAATACATGGTTGGCATAGAGCCGGTCCATGCCAAGAATCACTCCTATATCTTTCAAAGGTAAACAAATCAAATCTATGATAAAGGACCTATTTTCAACAGCAAGATGATAATTTAAACACCAAGTTCCAGGTATGTACAGGATGGTTTGTAGGAGTAGAAACAATAAGGTCAAAAGGAAGCTTAGAAACTTTCAAATTCAAGGACTCGACACTAGCATGTAAGATAAAAGAATGAGTAGCACAGAGTCATATAACACATTAAGGTTCTACCATTTAATTCACACTTACCTTCGATAAGGTCGTTGGATCTCGCGCGTCTTCCGCATTGAGGGTGAAGACCCTTCCTTGGTGTTGCGGCCTGGGTTTGACTTGACGATCCAGCTTCTGCAATCCTTAGCATAGTGGCCGGGGTTGCCACATTTGAAACAGACTTCTTGCCCAGCTAGGCAAGAGATGATTGCTATGATTCTTTCCATAGCGGGGCACTCCAGCTTGCGGTAGTCAGGAGAAAGTCAGGGGCTCCTTGGGGTGTCTTGTCCTTGGCCCCGCTAGGCCCCCTTGATTATTGTTGCGAGGACGCTCTCGATCTCCTTATTGATTGTTGTGATTCCCTCGGCCATTGTGATTGAACGGTGGCCTCGGCGTCCTGGTTGGCTGGTCCTCTTTGTTGTTGTGGTTGTTATTGTTAGTGCTTGAACTGGTTAGATTGGTAGGGATGGTAGTGGTTCCTCGTCGATTCTGATGTGACGGCTTGAACCTCGGGGCTTGAGGTCCCAAACCACGGGACGATCCGCCCTTGCGATGCTAAGCTTATTGTGCCCTTCTTCGATGGTCTGGCACTTGTTGACTAGGGTGGGAAAGTCCCTAATCTCCATGTGCACAACAGCTACGTTAAGTTCGACCTCCACCCGCCTCAAACTTAACGCATTTCCAAACCTCATCGGATTCCCTTGGAACACAGGAGAAAACTTGATCAATTCTTCAAACTTCCCGTGTATTGTGCACAGACAATCCACCTTGGACCAATTGCATGAACTCAATATCTTTTGCGTTCCTCACGGAACTCGGGAAATACTTCTCATAGAAGTACTTCTTGAACAGCTCCCAATCGATAGCTGTGCCCATAGCTTCTCGCAGCTCTTCGTGCGGTCCACAAAAACTCGCATCGGATTCCATCATGTCAGCAGCAAAGGTGACTTTCTGCTCCTCAGAGCAGTGACTACCAAGTAGATCTTCTCCATGTTCTTGATCCACTCATCCGCCTTGTTCCGATTCAAAGCTCCACAGAAGGTGGGGGATTGGCCTTGAACTCCCAAAACGGGCTTGTTCCACGGCCTCAGCGGGGGGACCTTGAGCGTCCCTTGGTTGATTCATGCGATCGAACATGCGCTCCATCGCTATTGTCATCTCCGTAGCGGCCGGTCTAATTCCCTTGTTCACCTTCGCTCGCATTCCTATTTTGTCTGGGGTGCCATTGGTCCCTAAACACACAAGACAACAAACACTGAGGTGATCAGGCTAAATATTCCAAGCTAAATGAGCTAGTTACCATGGCACGACAGCAGGAGGGTCATGTGTATCTATCCTATAGCTTATCTCAAATAGCTAAGCATTATACACGACATACTACCATAACTTGCCTATAAAGCATGGTCAGTCCAATCCTTAGGCTCTATGAGAATCGAACTACTGATACCATAATGTAACACCCTAATATTTAACCCAATACGCCTAGGACGTATCAAGATTAATTATTAGTTATTACTCCTTTTAAAATTCATTTACAAAATACCTTAGCGGAAAATACGGGTAAAATTTTTTTTTCGAAACGTGAAATCAAAGTGTGAGCCACAAGCGCATACTAACGTAAATAAAAGCGGAACAGCAAGAAACGTAAAACATATAATATAAAAAACAATAAAGCACATGCTCAATCATGGAAATAAACATCTTAATATATTAGATATCATCATTTTGGATACAATAACTGGAAACTAATTAAAGTCATACCCATATGAGGTAGGAAGAGCTTGTAATACATAGAAACTGGAAATACATAAACGAAAAGGAAATAAAAGCAAGTACATGGTAAATCCCCAAAAGATAAGACTCCCAACTATCACTACCCTCACCCTCTATGCCTCCTGATGACGCTAATCCTCGGATGGGGAGATGTAGCCCATGAACTAATGGAGCTCCTCGGATGTAGCCCAACGAAGTGGAGATCTAGGCATGGGAATCGAAGGACGGCGTGGCCTCCATGACGTGGTCGCCTCAGCTGTCAAACACCTCGCATGCCTCGACTAGGTGACGGTGTCCTCGCTACCTCCACCGAGATCCATAGGGAATGAAGGGAAGAGCCCTCCGAAGGATCGGTCTCCGATCGATGACGGGGAACATACTCGGGTGTCCGTGTACCGCTCGTGAAGAAGGATGGGCACGACGGTCTGCTCGTCTCGGGTCGCGTCCTCTCAAAGATCAGGTCGTCGCCAAAAGGTGAAGTCAGAGTAAGCGATAGCTGGAGACGGGGAAAGCAAACGGGCATCCCATGTACACAAAAACGCGCACCTCACAATGACCCTGGAAGTGGTAAGACTGATGCTTGGGGTCATAGTGCACCTCCAAGTGGGCGGGTCAAAGAAGATCATGAACGAAGCCATTGGTGTTGAAGACGTAAAGGAAGAGAAACGAGAGAGGGGTGAGAATCTTGCTAAAGAATTTCAGGGGAAAACCTTTATCCTAGTGTCATCGTTTACGTCCCCAGGAACCTTGGGTTTATTATGAAAAGGTTAAACATGCAAAGGTTCATTATGAGGTTTTTATAAGATAATTATCCAAGGTCCGTGTCTTTTATGATGAATTTTAATGCATGTATGCAGCATAGTAGAACATGAATGCATGGCAATACTTTAGGTAAACCAAACAATAATTAATCATCATATAAGTGACATGTAACTTCTCATGAACAACTTTCCTTCTTCTCAAACTTGTGACATTAAGTATCATAATAGTAACCGCACCCTAAAACTAGGCTATGAGCTCATACCTTAACTAGTCATCACTAGTTCTTACTTATCCTCTTGATAAGTGAATCATAATCATAATCATAATAATCCCGACTCCTAGAGTACGGGTAGGGGCCTAAGGATCACCCATCATGGGACTTTTTCCTTCTTCGAAACGCATCGAACGGTTAAGACCACGACTTTGTTCGCTTTGGCAGGAATGTCGATACCCTCACGGTTTTACCTTCTCCTCACCGTAGCAGGAGAAGTACGTCTCGACATGTCACATTAAAAATCTTATTTTTCAAAACTTTCTTAAGTCCCTCAAATTTGACGAAAATTCGGCAGGATAAGACCTGCACCATGAATTTCCTCAAATTTGAGTCATGCCACATAACTTAACCACACAGATCATCCAATGAAATTTCTCAATTAAATAAATCTCTAATTCACAAGAGCATACTCTTCTTACTCATTCATATTTCGAAATCTCATGCGTCTCAAACATGGCATACCTCATCATAATAACAACATGCCACAAATACACATATAGCCTCATGCTTATGAAATTAACATATTCACATCATCATGAGTATACCCACTCGGCCTCATGCTCACATCACACCTCCTATCTCATGGTGTCTTATGCTTTGGCCCTTAGGTCTTAACTTTGTGTTCCAATTGTCCTAACCTTTATTATGGATCCTATAACACCTAAGGGATCATTACCTATAATTCTTTCTAACATTTATGCCCACTAACTCATCCAATCAGCATTGTATAGATTAAACATCATGATCATTATTCGACTATGGGGATTCTAGGATCTACACCTTAGACCGTTTTCTAAGTTCTTCTTTGCCTAAGATCCTATGTTCAACTCCTAGGCATGAACACTAATTATGAGCCATGTTCCTTAAGCTCAATTATGTTGGAACAAAAATTATTATTCTAGTGTCTAAAGGTTTTAAGATTTTAGTTCTCAAACCTTTCTATTTATTTAGTCCTTCCTAACTTCAAAATCATTCCTCACTTCACTCAAACATAATCTTACGCATTCTAACTCCTCGAACAGAATTCATCCAGTGGCCAACAAGATAGAAATCAAAAGTATGCATCATGCACAATCTCATAAAATCATGTTATAAGTGCATATGAGTTGCTAGTTTTTCTTTTGGAACAATTTCAAGAGCAAAAAGGTGTTCTAGTAATCGATTACAGAGACTAAATTTTGTTCTGGGTTCAAAATCAACGGGTAATCGATTATATAGAATGGTAATCGATTACTAGGGTTAAATATTTTGAAAAATGAAAAACATTAGAATAATCGATTACACAAACAGGTAATCGATTACAGGGTTGTAAGACCAGTTTGGGTATGAAGACAGCCTTGTAATCGATTACATTGTCTGGTAATCGTACCAGAACCAAAAACCCTTCGAAAAACCACTCTAGTAATCGATTACATAAGCTGGTAATCGATTACCACAGAACCTAGGAATTTGAGAAAACATGATTTTTGACACATTCCAAGTTATTTAAACACCTTGAGACCTCATAAAACATTTTTCCAACATTTTCTTGAAATCATCCTCACATTTTACAAAATCAAACCATCATTGTGTCATACTAAAACACATCCACTTTTCATAGTTAAAATTTCCATTTGAAGATACTTAGGGCAAGTCTTTGAGCTCTAGGGTATTTAGGTGATAACATAAACTTAAACATGTAATGCACTTATTTTACTCTTTATTATAAAATAAAGTGAGTGCATAAAATAAATATGAGATGCAACCTCATTATTATCTTTGAGTTTAAGTGATGACTTGAAATATAAACATGAAATGCAAGCTTGGAAATTAAACATGATAATGCAAGTTCATTTAGTTGTTCTTGAGAGTTTAGTGATGGCATCAAAATAAACATGCTATGCAAGGCATAAACTTAAACATGAATGCAACTTATTTTATCTTTACTAGAGCTCTTGTGAGACTTTTAGAGGACATTACTAGCCTAACCCAACATGTATCTTGAACAAATAGAGGATGAGCTTTAGAGTTCTTGCACCAAGTCTTCAAAGAAGTCTTTGGTTTGAACTTCATTATCAAGCTCAAGAACGTGGACTAAGATGAAAACACCAACACTCAACAAAACATCATAAATAAAACTACTCATATTCTTTATTTTATTGCTCATGGGCTTCAATCTAAAGTAAACTCTTAGAACGGCGACCAACTTTAAGGTTGGCAAGGGTAAGCTTAGAGCTCTTTGAAAACATGTGATAAATTTTCTTAACAAAACTTTTGTGATCTATTCAACATTTTATCAAACCTTGAATAATAAAAGAAATAAAACTGAAATCTTGAGAGGGTATAAGGAAAGGAAAAATTGAAATCATGTATGGTCCAAGACCAAGTTTCCAAGCTTTAGAGGTTTCTCACATGGCATCACAAGACCATTATCTTGAAACCTCATCATCAAGCCAAATTTTTCTCAATGAAGGCTCTAGGCCGAAAATAAAGGAGAGAAGAGCTTGGAAAAGAAACCAAGAGAAAAACTAGAACTCTTCCTTAAAGAAAGCACACAAAACTTGGAAAATAAACCCCTACCTAAAGAAGTCTTGAAGGGATGAAGGAAAGCTTTGTTTCTTGAGAGGAAAAGAAAGAAATCCTTCTTGGAAGCTTGATGAAGAACTCGGCCAAGGGGGAAGGAAAAGGGGTTCTTTGAGTTTGGGAAGAAAGCTTGAAGTTTGCTCAAGTGTGCAAAAGATCCTAAGGGCTTTCAAGCTAGTGTATTTATAGAAGATTGAGAGCTCATGGATGGCCTAGGAGAGGAGGAGTGGTCGGTTGCTTAGGGGGAAAAGGAGAGAAAAATATCTCTTGAATGGGAATGGGTGCAAGCATGGTTAAGGCATGGTGAGGTATGGGCAAAGCATGGCTTGAAGTATGGCCTAGGCATGGCTCTTTGAGTGAGGATTAAAACAACATGTGACACAATTTGGGGAGCATATTTTGGCCAACATATCAGCCAAGGGGAAGGAGATTTTGCTCATGTAATTGTGGTTTAAGGATGTGTTTAGGTGTTTCTTTGATTAGGGTTTTGATTAGAAATTTATAAGAAAGTGTTTAGGTGAGGTAATGACTAATTAAGGTTGTCAAGACTTGATTAGGAGGGTAACCTTGCTAGATTAACAATTTAAAATCATTCTTTTGGTCAAATGGGGTATGGCACAATTCCTTAATTTAAGGAATTGGAAAGAGAAATACTATTCAAGATTCCATGACTAGGAATCTTGAATTAAAGAATGCAATTAGAGTTTAACTAAGCAATCTTAGGTTCTAATTAACCTTATTAAATCATTTTGACTCTAGATTAATTAGAAATAAATTAATCTTCGATTAGAGCCTAATATTGTTTAGGTTTGCTTAATACGTCATTAGGCTCAGCTGACACGTTCTAGGGCAAAATGGTAATTTTGTACTAACTTGGGACCTCCAGCCAACTTACATCAAATATTACTCATAAACATCATTCCAAACTTCCTGAAAAGTTTCGGCTCAAACGGCACATTTACCCGTGTAGAACAAAGTAGGGGTACTTTGGTCATTTTGAGCCAAAGTTTAGGAAACTAATTTTCACCTGGATATCAAACATAACAGATGATCCCTTTAAACATAGAGTTGACCCATTGAGGACTGGGGTAACTCCTTGAATTCCTGGTAAAAATGACATTAAGGGTATTCCTGGTCATTTGTACTCAAACGGAGAAAAGGACGTATAGTTTACAATCAGTAGATGTGACTCTAATTGGTTTAGGAATTGAATATAGAGCCTTAGCCAAAGACGGAACTTAGAAAGGGTTAAAGATGTAAATTAAACCCGTAATCGAATAATAACCATCATACAATCTCTGCAAGGCTGTTTGGAGGTGTTAGTAAGCATAAAAATTAGAGAGAATTACAATTAATGAACCTTTAGGTGCATTGAAGATCTGTTATGGGTGTTAGGATAACTAGAACACGAGTTTAAGACCGTAAGGGTCAAAGCATAAGATACTATAAGATAGGGAAGATGATGAGAGTAAGTGACCGAGTGAAAACATAGTTATGATATATCGAGTATGTAAAAGTATTAATGGCATGTGTATGAGAATATGTGAACTTATGACGTGATTGTTATGATAATGTGGTATGTTATGATTGAGATGAGAAGGATATGAGATAGTGATGAAATGGGTGAACATGTTTATATGATTTTAAAGGTTTGCTTAGTTGAGATATTGAATGAGGAAGCATGTGTTGAATGAGTTATGTGGCATGACTCAAATTTGAGGAAATTCGATGCATAGCCATTGTGCCTCGAATTTTCATCAAATTTGAGAGACTTAAAGAAGTTTTTGAAAGTAAGATTTTAAAAGTGACATGCCGAGACGCATTTTTCCTCTAATGAGGAGAAAGTAAACAGTGGGGGGTATGGACGACGACATATCGAAGCGGACAAAGTCACTAGTCTTAACTAGTTGATGTATTTTGTAGACCGAGACGTACTTCTCCTGCTATGGTGAAGAGAAGGTAAAACCATGAGGGCATTGACAGTTAGCTTGCCAAAGCGGACAAAGTCACTGGTTTTAACCAGTTGATGCATTTCAAAGAAGGAAAAAGTCCCATGATGGGTGATCCTTAGGCCCCCTACCCGTACTCTGGAAGTCAGGATTATTATGATTATGATTATGATACGCTTATCAAGAGGATAAGTAAGAACTAGTGATGACTAGTTGAGGTATGAGCTCATAGCCTAGTTTAAGGTGGCGATGATACTAGGTTTGATACCTTTATGTCACAAGTTTGAGAAAAGAGAAAAGGATGTGAAGTTCCATACTTACGAAAGAGAAAGGTTTTCATGAGAAGTTACATGCCACTTACATGATGATAAATTGTTGATGTCATGTTTTATTGGTTTTACTTGCATAAGGTATTGCCATGCATTCATGTTTTGCTATGCTGTATTCATGTATTAAGATTCATTATAAAAGAAAACACGGACCTTGGATAATTACTTTTATAAAACCTCATAATAGACCTTTGCATGTTAAATCTTTTCATAATAAACCCAAGGTTCCTGGAACGTTAATGATGATATAGGGTAGGAGGATTCCTCTGAGATTCTTTAGTAAGATTCTCACCCCCTCTATTCTCTTTCCGTTACATCTTCAGATCTCGATGGTGACGTTCGTAGTCTTCATTGACACGTTGATCTGGGAGGTGCACTATGACCCAGATCACGGTCATATCATTTTGAGGGTCGTTGTGATGTCGGCATTTTTGCATACATGGGATGCCTGTCGCTATCCAGTTTCCATCTTTCGCTTCACTCCTACCTCACCGTATGGCGACGATGTTCTTCAAGAGGACTCGACCCACGACGAGCAGACTCGTCATGCCCGCCCTCGGCTTCGGCGGTGACGACTACCTCGAGTATGTTCCTTGCTCGAGACGTTCCAAGCCGACCCATTGGAGGACTCCCCTACCCACATTTATTCAGAGGATCTACCCACGGCCCCCATGGATATCGGGAGAGGCGTGAGACACGGATGAGCGGAGGCTAGCTCGATGCCCGAGAGGTGTGCCCACGTCGAGGAGGTCACATCCGTCCCCTTTCCGCTTGCACACACCCGAGGAGCTCACCCAGTTCATTGGGTACGTACTTCCTAGGGATAAGGATAGGCCCACCAGGAGATCGTGATGGAGGATTCCCTCCAGAGTCCTAGGGGTCGCGAAGATTCCCTTTTGTTGCATCTTTTGATGGGGATGAGTTGGATGAGCACTCATAGGTTGAGGGATGGGATATGGTAGTGGTATTTAGTATTTTGATGTTTCCCATGTATTTTCTATTTTTATGTATTTCTTTGTTACTTATGTATCGGAAGTTCATCCCACTATGGGTGTGACTCCGCCTGTGCTAATTCCTATGTATTAAAGACTATGTTATTATGTGATATAATATAAAGTTCATCTTACAATCATGACTGTTGTGCTTTAATTGGGTATGTGTATACTTCCTGCTAACTTTGATGGCTTCTAGCATTCGGATTTTGTTAGCATGTGCGCATATGGCTCTCGTTTTGTTTTATGTTTCGAAAAGAAAAATTTTACCCATAATTTTTGCTAAGTATTTTAATAAAATAAATTTAAAGAATGAAACCAAAAGCAATAACTAAAAATTAATCTCAATATGTCCTAGGCGTGTTGGGTTAAATATTAGGGTGTTACAACTAGTGCTATCAATCTTACTAAGAATCCTATCCAGCACCCTAGATTCAAGAACATTGATATTAAACATCATTTTATTCGGGATCATATTCAGAAAAGAGATGTTGAGTTAATGTTTATGAATCTGAAGACCAAGTGTCAGATATATTCACAAAATCATTAGCTGAAGATCATTTTTGTGTTTTGAAAAGGGTTTTAAACTTAAGGGTTTTTAAATTTGCATAAGCATTTATACACAAACATCTCTGGGTACTCTCTCTCACTACTCTAAACCAAAGCCCAAAAAGGGACATCAATTTGAAAGACAATAGAATTAGTTTGAAGATCAGATTATTAGTTTGCAAGCTCAGAAAAAAGGAGGCATGATTAGAAATGAAAGTTGAAAATAGAAAATGAGGAATTATGGCCTCATGAAGTTCATGATATGGAGATGAGTTTTTGATGAAAATATGATAAGACTCCGAAAGGGTCAGAAAGTGGAAGTTGAAGCTCAGAAAGTAACTCCTTTGGAAAGTGACCTCAAGCGTCAAAAATCACTCTTTTGAATGAGATGAAAAGGCGGATAATTCCACTCTTTTGAGTTTCTCTCTCCTACATTTCTTAACCTTCAGTCATGTCATGTCCCATCACTTAAATAACTTCCCACTCCTCACACGTCACACTTTTACCTCATCTTCTACCATACGCTTCCTTAAACCATTTCATTTTCTTTCCTCTCAAACTTCTCTTAATCGCACCATCTATCACAAACCTTCATCCTCCAAATCCTTTCAAGTTTCAACCTCTCTTGTTCTATCTCATACACACATCCTAAAATGGCTGAAGGAAAAGAACTCAAATATTCCTCTACAAAAAGGGACCTTTTGTCATGTTCAACGAGCCCTATCTACAGGAGTTTTATGAAGAAAACTTTTCCCAAAGAACGATAACCTCTAAAAAGGCTAAACAACTCCTTGTTAAACCAAGTTTAGGTAATTGGAGAAGTTTTTACCTTTTAAGTATAGGAGTACTTTCTAGATATCTCTTATAGGGTATTTCCAAGAATGGTGACTGCTTTCTATGCTCTTCTTGGCAGAAGAGCCAAACCACTCTCAAAGCCACTATTCAGGACACCTATATGGAGATTAGGTTGTCTGACCTATCTACAATGGTTAGGGCTCCTATTGTTGGAGTAAATTGCTTGTCGTAGGAAAATAGTTCAAGTCACTCGAGGTAAGTGCTGAGGAAGTATCAAAGTGTCTCACAGATTCCACAAAGCATTAACCGAGCAACATTACAACTTCTATGCTCAGTTCAAGGACAAGAAAGGTTTTTACGTTGTTCAGTCACCATTCTTCCTAAACGAGGAAGTATGGATGTTCTTCTAGGTATGGATTGTATGTTGCTTTTTTACTTACTATCTAAAAGAAAAGTAAATTTACCAAAAATGATAATGGACTACATGCTTAGTGCCATTTCTAAGGATAAAAGAAGAACGACTGGAGTTCCCTATGGTATGTTACTAACAAAGATCTTCCAGCATGTCAGAGATCCTCTTGCTAAAGAGTGGTTTGAACATTTCACGGCTTAGACAACTCCATAAACTCCTTCAGGACAATGAAGAAAACTCAATCTATACTTGTGAAAACAAGCTCCAGAAAGAAAAGCTCCTTGATTAGGGATACCAAATAGAAAAGACCATTGTTAAGGTCAAGAAAAAGAAGGTTAAGTAGCTAAAGGGAAGAACAAAGGGAAGGTTATCATTCCTGAAAATAACCCTAGAGTTCTGAGACAGGAAAGGAAACATCTAAGAGAACCATATCAGAAGAAGCTCCTCTAAGGACCAAACAAAAAGGCAAAGAACGGCAAAACAAGAAACAAAATCAAGTATAGATCTCAAGAGCTTTTGAACCATTGGAAACTTGGGCTAAGTCCACAGAAAGTGAGCTTCCATAGGGAAGACCAAACTTACTATTCGAAGAAAAGCCACTAAGAAAAAACTCAAAAATCTACCAAAGGGAGTAAATAAAACATCACTCATTCTGAAGGACATGTGTGATGCCACTCCGCAGGGATGCTGAATCCTCTGAAGATGAAGACGAGGATGAGCTAATTTTCAAAGAATAGAGAATTATTCAAGAAAAGAGAAGGCAAGAAGAAGTTAGGAAACTAAAGGGCTAAAGAGATTCAAGGATCCAACAAACGAAGAAGACAACCTACTGTACTCGAACCCTTTGTTGTAATTGAAGAACACTCAACAAGGCCTATGTCTCGCAGTTGGGTTTACTTCCTTTCCCATCTCTATTGCACTTTGTTGAAGGACAATGGCTTCTAAAACAAGCTCCATCACTAAATCAGCCACCTCTCCCCAAGACAACAACCAATGAGGCTAAAATATCTTCTCTAGATGACAATGATAACTTCATGATAATAAATCAGGTATTAAAATCCATGTCAAAGTCCATTGCATCAGTCACAACCAGGGGAAGATGGAGTGGATGACCTAAATTTATTTGTAAACGAACTCTTTTTCACTCTAGAACCTATCCACGAAAAGCCATCTATGGAGCCTGTCATTGAGGAGCCAACAGAAGAAGCTTATGAACTATTACTCGCTTCATCCTAATAGTGCCTCAACCTCCACCCTCCATCCGCATATTTCCTATGGAAGAGGAAGAGGACAAGACATCAGCAATTGGTACTCCTCTTGTTGAAGAAGCATTTGCTTCTGCTTTCAACTAAGGTGCATAACATTGCCTTTACTCATACTGAGCCTACTTTTGCTCTTGCCATCTTTGCTAAAAATGTTCCATCCTCTCCATTTCCTGCGCTACACATGCTGAAGTTGAGGCTGAATCACCAAAATTGGGGGAAACCATACCCCTAGATGTAACAACCTCATAATTAGAAAGTGTCACTTTCCTTCTAAAATACATACTAGTCAAGAGAAAATAGAATAAGGTAAGTTAAACTCATAGGTTACAAAGAAAACAATATACATATATATATATATAAGTACTACTTACACCACTTGTACTTATACACATCACACTATAAGTTAAGTCATGTCACGTCCAATACTATTCAAGGACCAGTATCAAAAGACCTACCCAGTACCTAAAACCTAGCCTGCTCATATCAAGGTCCGACAAAATTGCACATATACATAAATGGACCTAAAAATATCTAACATAACTCACGCAGGCTGGCAAAGTCCTTGCACAACACTATGACTATATACAAGTCAAAGTCCCTGAGGATCTCGTGTAATCCTAAAGAAAGCCATTGACCATTGGTATGATGGCCTCATCTTCACTAGGGACATCAGAACCCTGGGTAGATCTAATTTGAGGATGACGATGAGGAGGGGGCATTTGCTGGAGGCCTCCTGGTGGTGCTTGAATATCAAATATAATTGGGTGTGCCATATGGGGGGCACACCATCAGAAGGGAAAGCGAGGTCAAACTAAGGTAAAACAGATACACTGAAAGAACGGCCGAAGAACAAGTACACATGGACTTGCGAATAAGCTATAGCATAAAGGGAATCGAGTACAAGGTCATAGTGCCACACCCACTGTGGCGAGTCAAGGAAGAATACTAGGGACAACGTCAAAATCTAAGTAATAAAAAATAAATACAACAGGAGGATAAGAATATTATATTATTCTCGGAGGTACTCCCTCAAGTATGATGCAGAACATAAACAATAAGCTCATTCATGTAGGAATCTTCATACAAAATTATATGTATCAATACCAATGTGTGTACATCATATAAAGTCAAATGCAAACATAGTAATGATTTGTGAATTGTTCTTTTGTAACTATAGAATTCAATTTTTCTCTTTCGTTAACATGGGGAAGACTTAAATCTATACCAAGTGGTATTTCTAGTGGACAACTCCATAATTGGGCAATAGACGTTTATCAGGACATGAGTTCATTCCTATACGTGATCATCGACTTTATTTTTTCCTTTTTCTGAATCTCACATAGGCCTATTCCTAGCTAATATGTCTACCGATTCATAATACCTTTAGGGAAGTCCTTATTTTTGCCTTCCCTTTTACCCAACATAAGTCTTGTCACTATTTTCCTCATATGTTAGAACATACACAATTGAATTTCTTACTTGCTCTTTTTCACATATACTTAATCATCATCATTTAGTTTTTCTCAAGGCATGCCCAAGTCACCTATAATGTTCTTTCATAATGAATTTCTCATCCATTCCTCATAAATGAATCTCTAAATAATATAGCATGCATTGAGACTCCTCATACTTGTGTCAAAAGTCATTTTATTTCCATTCCAAGAATTTAGTTCATTTCCTACACATTAACAAAATTTTAAATCCAATAGAAAGATTTATTTCGCATATCAAACAACTGATTACCTATCTACAAAAATTCTGCATAACACCTCAATGTGTTCACAAGGTCTATATAAATTTCAGAGCAAAAAGAGTTCTCTAACTATGTTAACAAAATTAGACAAATTTGGTGCTCAGAAACCACTTAACCTCAACTCAAACCCGAAATTCATAATTTTTAACCCTAGCAAATGATTGAATCAATTCAAAATAAAAATCCCAATTACAATTCAAGATGTTATCAACATTCTACAAAAGTTTCAAAGGAAAATTCAATCATTTACTATGGTAAAAAAATTAGACAAATTTGCAGCTTCAGTTTTAATAATCTAGACAGCATGGTTACCATTTCGATTCTTGATTTTTTTAAAGCATTAAAAGTCAAAATCAGAAAGCTCAAGAAAATTTGTGGAACTAATTCAGGATGTTAGCTTCAACATATATTTTTCTAGTTGATAAAAATACCTACAATTATGCTAGAAAATTCGTGAACAATCATTACCAATAGGAAAACCAAAATCCAGGCATAGACAAAAACTCCTTTTGACAAAAATGATTTTTACACAACACCCAACTACTCCACCCATGCAAATACATCAATATCTAGGGTAACCTCACATTAGAACAAGAATTATCAATTTAAGACAATCCAAAACCTATAAGAACAAAAAAACACAAAACAATGCACAAGAAACCCTACTCTTGGAAACTAGTGTATCTTTGGCTCTAAGATGTTCCAAGATGGATTGCCTTCACTTCAAAGCTCCCAAATCATACCCAAACCCTTATGAAATTAGTGAGTATAAGGTAGCAAGGTTAAGATTGGTGACGAATTGAGATTCCAATCGATTAGACTTATAGGTATTGATGTGTAGAACAAATTTAGTGAAGGAAGTTTATGGTTTTAGCAATTTTGGGCAAGTGTTCTGGTGAATTGAAATTGAAACTTCAGCTCTTGGAGAAGGCAACAATGGTGGCTGTTCTCTTAGCTTGCTAGCCAAATTTGTGATGATGATGAGGTAAGGTTAGTTGCTTTGTATTTATCCTAACTTAGCTTTAGAATTTATGTTACATAAATGCATATCTCTTTAAAGAAAGAAAATAAAATGGATGGCTAGGATTTAATCTTATAATTCAAGATTAAATCTTAGCCTTCCACTTATCTTGAATGGATATACATTATCCATTTGTAGTGATTAAATCATCTTTCGGTGTGGTACATCGAAATTTCATGGAAAGGGTAAAACACCATACCGGAAAATCCAATATCACCGAAATTTAATTCTAGATATAAAATTTTCATTTCTAACAATTTCTAACCTTATTCTTATATTTTCCTAGTTTCGGGCATATCTAAGTCCTGAATTTTTGATTTCCTTTCTGACTTGGGCCCACAAAATACTATTCACTTTTTTTTTCATTCATAAAATCGTTCTCATTATTACTACATCTATCAGAAAATTAAGATTTTCATTCATAAAGTCCCAATTAATTTTGAAATAAACTCAGTGTTACACTAGATATACCTGAACCTTCACCAAAAGCTACTCCATCAACAACCACACTCATCCACTTGTGTAACACCCTAATATTTAACTCAACACGCCTAAGACGTATTTAAGTTAATTATTAGTTATTACTCTTTTGTTCCAATTCTTAATTTAAACTCTTGGAAATATTTTAATGAAATTATAGGTAAATTTTTTTTTCTAAACAAAATGTGAGCTGCGTGTACTAAGTAAAACCCATCATCTCTCCATATATAGGGGAGAAAATAAAAACGAGTTACATGTGTGCATGACAATTACATGAACATAACCACATCATCATATATAATTATAGCATAAGTATTAACCGTTCCACATTACGTACTAAAATACACTACTAAAAGGATAACATGCCCACTAAA
This sequence comes from Dalbergia oliveri, assembly GCA_030441495.1. Taxonomy (NCBI): domain Eukaryota; kingdom Viridiplantae; phylum Streptophyta; class Magnoliopsida; order Fabales; family Fabaceae; genus Dalbergia; species Dalbergia oliveri. The sequence continues at coordinate 1,929,472 of JAMLFY010000018.1, forward strand.
GAGGTTAAGTCAAGTAAAGTAATGCAAGATGAACAATATGCAAACAAATACAAAATAAACTAGCATAAGTCCCTCCTCTCACTACTCCGCTCAAACCATCTAAAATCCACAAATCAACTCGTTTCGTATGGCATAAAGTCGATGGTCGGACATAGGCACCTCGACAAGGACGGGTAGTGCCTTACGTGCCAGGCTCAAGCTCCTCTCATCAGTTGCATGATAGTAGTTTCTCAGATCACTATCACTTCCCACCTCATAGGGATAACAGTGGCAGATCTACTTGAAGAGTGGCGGGAGGGAGATCCTCTGGTGGTTCTAACCATGACCCCAATATAATGAAGGCGTCACGGGTATGTAATCAGGAAAAACTCAACAGAATGATGCAACAAAGTGAGTATATGGAGACGCGAACATGGAGACGCGTTCGCTCAATGGCAAGATCATCCCAAAATGGGGCAGTGAGGAAGAACCAATGGCTGAAATGAGGTGCATGAAAGGATGATCCATAAAGACAACGAACTACACAATAACCCACAAAATGATATGACCGGTCTACCGGGTCATAGTACATTTCCCACATGGGGGCGTAGCACACGAACATTGCCATCTACCTCGAAGACGAGATGAAAAGAAAGAAGAGGAATGAGAAACTTATAAAAGAATCTCAGTAAGGCTTTCACCTCCTAATGCATGTGTCATCATCATCGTCCTTAAGAACCTCGGGTTTTATTATGAAAATATGAGCATATATAAGGTTCTTTCATTAAGTTCAAATACCCTTAGCCAAGGTCTATGTCTTTTAGTGTAACATCCTCCCAAGTACAACCCTATTCTTAAGCTATGATATCGTACCGAGAGTTGTTACTTGTTAATTAGCGGACCTCTTAATTATCTATAGCAAGCTCGATTTACGTACGAGATAACTAAGCGTAATTCTATTAAAACATATTACAAGTAAACATTAAGTTTATTAAACATATAGCTAAAATACATAAGGAAGCTCCTCTATGAGCTTTAGTACATGTATTCTAATACATTTACATACATACTCATTTCACTAAGTCAAGCAAAATAAAATAGTAACAGCTATACCAAGCAATCCTACACTCCTTTGCATCAGCATCCTCATCCTCTGGCTTAACCTGGAGGCGACACGAAAACAAACACAGGGGGTGAGAATTTTTAAAATTCTCAGTAGGGCAACTCCCAATCACAATCATAATGTCATCGTCATCGCCCCAGCCACTTCGGTTTATTCAAAAGCTGATCATGCAATATATTCTAAAGGTTCATTTTAAGGTTCCAAAATCATCCTTCCGAAGTGGGTAGCTTTTAACAATCAATCAGTACCTATACATATATCTAGAAGCTCAAACACATAGTAAGTAAATCTACTTAAAGGATTTCATATGATATGGATGATGCATGTGTCAAATACAATAAAGTTATCTCAAAGTGATCTGGTTTCCATCATGGCCATAGAAAGCCAATTAGTGCATTTTTCTCTTTTCATTGACATAGGAAAGACTTAGTTTACCCAACGGGTAATTTAAGTGGACAATTCCACAATAGATCCGTTTATACCCAGAGGTATTTATGGTGGATCACACCACACAAGGGAAATAGACCCTAAGGACTAGCTCATTCCTATACATGGTCATTGAACTTCATTTTTTCCATTTCCGAATCCCACACAAATCTATTCTTAGCCGAATACGTCTACCGACTCAAAATAAATTTTGGGAAGTTACTACTTCGCCTTCCCCTCATTCAATCTAAGTCTTGTTTCTATTTTGTCCATATGTCAGAACATGCACAATTTAAATTTATACATCCTTATAATGGCATCATATATTTTTCTCTTTTCTCAAATGCATACATAGGCCACATATAGGCAATTATTCACAATGAAATTCTCATTCTTTCTCATACTTCAATCTTCAAAATCATAGCATGCATTCACATGTCATAAGTCACATGGCCAAACACTTAATATCAAATACTCATGTCATACTAGAAGCCAAAGTGCCATTACATTCTCAATTCAAAGCATTGTTCCATTCCCAGCACAATGGGCAGAGTTACTGTCCTAGGCACAACATTTCATTATCATATCAAACAGCCATTTCAAGAGTCACAAAAATTCTGTATGACACTTCAATGTGTCTAGAATAATATGTAAAAATTTCAGGATAACAGAGCTCTATAGCTCCCTCAGTAAAATGTACAAATTTAGTGGTCAGGGGCCACCAATTCCAAGACCAGAACCGAGTTCCCCTAATTTTTAACCCCAGCAAATGATTGAATTAATTCACAATAAAATTCACAGTGACACTTCAATGTATTATAACTTCGTGTAAAAATTTCAAGAGCTAGTTCAATCATTTGCTATGGTAATAAATTCGGACAAGTTTACTGCCTAGTCTCAACAATCAGGACAACATCTTCCTCATTTTGGTTTCTGATTTTTCTAAGGCACCAAACCTTAAAAATAACACCCAAGAAAATTCAGGTAATTAGTTTAAGATGTTTACTCCAACATATAATTTTTATAGCTCATTAAAACTCCACAAATATACCAGAAAATTCGTGAACCACTTGCCTAGGACAACAGAAATTCAGGAAACCTAGTCCAAACTTATTTTGATAAAAACCCTCTTTTAACACCATCCAAACACACCACCAAAAATCACACATCAATATCAACATAATATCAACCAAAACAACTAGAAATTTCAGACCTAGGTCATGCCAAAACAGATCAGAAAAATTTTACAAGGAAAGGCAACAAAACCCTACTTGTGATGCTTGAAGAGTTCTAACTCCAAAAGATGCTCTAATTGATTCCTCTTCACTACAAGGACTCCAAATCAAGTCACAAACCTCCCTTAGACAGTGATGTATGATGGCTCAAAGTGGGAAAAAGTGATGGATTAAAATTCTAATCGGTTAGATTTGTGGGGTTTGGGTGTAGAACAAGTTTTGTGAAGGAAGTTTGAAGTTTTAGTAAGTGTAGGTTAGGTGTTTTAAGGTTTGAATCAAGTTCTAAGCTCTTGAAAGAAAAAAAAATGGAGGTTTCTGCCCTTTTTTGTTCATGGCCGAGATGCATCTCAAGGTGATAAGGTTTTATAGTTTTTAATGGTATTATGATATCATGTAGTAAGAATTATCTAATAGGAAATATAATTCTTTAAAAAGAAAATATGATGAATGGCTAGGATTCAATCTTGTAATTCAAGATTGAATCTTGGCCTTCCACTTGTTTAGAATGGATATACATTATCCATTTATAATGATTAAAATATCTTTCGTGTTAAAAATTGCACACGAAATTTTACCGAACGGTAAACACCTTACCGATAAAACCGATATTGCCCGCAAATTAATTCTAAGTATAAAATTATCATTCCCACCTATTTCTAACCTTATTCCCATTTTTTCCTAATTTCGGGCACCTCGGGCCCGAATCTAGGGTTTCAACTGTCCCCGGGGTTGGTGGGACAGGAAGGTTACTATTCACCAGCCTGAAAATTTTTTTTTTTAGGGTTCGTTGGCCGCCCTCATTATTGCTAAACTATTAGATTTTTGAAATTAAGATTAATAAAGCTCAAATTAATTTTTAATTAAAATTTAGGTGTTACATTTAGCATAAATCTTAATGTCAAGGATGCATCATACTATATCATGAATGCATGTCAATGACATATGCCAGTTATCATAGAAATCACAATCAACATAAAGAACATAAATCCTTCGAACTTGATTTCTCCTCATTATTCTTTTAGGTGACTTAAATTTCTTATTCTCTTTTCCTTTCTGCCACCCTATATCTTCTCTCCTCTTTGAGAGTTCTAGGTTATGAGCTCATACCTAACTAGTCATCACTAGTTTATACTTATCCCTGGATAAGCTAAAATTCTTTAACTCCAAGAGTACGGGTTAGGGGCATAGGAACACTTTCATAACCATTAATTCCTGGAGTCTAAAGGGTCCTTTTGGATCACCTCTCATAACTTTAATTCGGGAGTCTAGAGGATTATTTCCATGTGTCTTATGTCACCTTAATATTGGCATGTTAATTTATAGATGCAATGTGAGCAGGTAATCATAATTTCATCATGACACATATCATGTTCATAACTTTCATATATCATGCATCTCAACAAATCAATCATAAACTCATCATGCCACTATACCCTCATATCATTTATGCACATATGCATTCACATCTCTTGCACATATTTAATAGGCATATTACCAATCATCATCTAATAGCAGTAAATATGCTCCTACCCATGCGAGAAATCAAGGACCAGACAGTTAATGCATATGCTATGCTCAATAGGATCTATATACAACATACTAGAGGACATTATTTATATAATTCAAAGACTAGGCATACATAGTTATCAATTCATGTTATTTTGCATGGAAGCACACTCATTTGCACATTTCTACATGGTTATCGATTCCAGGATTTGGTAATCATTAACACAGTTAAATTTTTGAACCAGGCATGAACAAGCTCTTGTAATTGATTACAGGATGTCGTAATGATACTTGGAAGCTTTAGAATTTTGAAAATTGAAGTTTTAACATACTTTGAGTTGCTCTTTCATTCTAAAACTATTATAAGACCTCATTCCAATTTTTCCCTTGAGATTATACTCATATTTTCCCAAATCAAAACAATCACTTCATCAAAAACAATTACATCCTTTAAAAACTATTGCTCTTTGTACATCATAGAAATAAGAAACAAGATCCAAGCCTCAAAACAAAGTAAAAACCAACTTCAAACCCAAGATCCTCATAAGGCCAAAATTCATATATTGCATTGTGTCCATAATCAAAATTTCCATTTAAGATAAAAGAGGCAAGTCTTTGAGTTTTAGAGGTTTATGTGATAACTAGAATCATAAACATGCCATGCAATCTCATTTTTAATCTTGGTCATTATAAGGTGATGACTTGGGAATATAAATATGATATGCAAGGCTTGAAATATAAATATGATATGCAAGTCCATTTTCTTATCTTTAAGATTTAAGGTGATGACTTGAAATTTAAACATGATATACAAGACTTGAAACATAAACATGATATGCAAGTCCATTTTCTTATCTTTAAGATTTAAGGTGATTACTTGAAATATAAACATGATTATGCAAGGCTTGGAAAATTAAACATGCTATGCAAGAGCTTGGAACATAAACATGGATACAAGTTCATTTTTATATCTTGTTAAGCTCAAAACTCAAGACCTTTAAAGAATGAAACTCTTTGACTCCAAATAATCTTAACAAGAAGGAAGTGAACTTTAGAGTTCTTATTACTATGGTTCCAAGAACCTTATTTCTTGAACTCATCATCAAGCTCAAAAAGAATCAACTTAAAGAAAATTAACAATTGTTCCATTAATCTTTTGACAACAAAAACTAAACTTTGAGCTTTAGAGATCGAATTACATGATGGATTCATAACCACCACCATGATTCCTCATCATCAAGCCATGGTCATTATCAAGCCATAGAATCTGAAATTTAATGGAAAGAACAAGAGAAATAACATGAAATAAAATCCCACCAAGTTGTTTCTTGTTTACAAAAGATAAAGCTTGATCTTTTATGAAGTAAGAAGAAGAAAATTGATCTTAAAGATGATGATGGTTTCGGCCAAGGGGAGTTAAATGGAAGGAGGATTTTTCTTGTGATCTTGTGTTTGGAAATGGAAAGTTTAGGTGTTTAGGAGTTGATCTATGGTAGGAATATGTGTTGAGAACTTGGATGAATGTCAATAATGGAGCTTCTTGGCTGAAGAAGAAGAAAGCTTAGTGTTCTTGAGAATTTGAGAATTTTTTGAGCAATCTTGAGCAAGACAACTCCAAAAAAACAAATGGTAAGGAAATGATATGTTTGTGTGCATTATTTATTGAAAAAAAAATTAAATCATGAGGATAGAGGCATAGAGTCCGTGGCTGGTTTGGATAATGGGGACAAGATGGATTCTTGATAAATGGTAGGACATGTAGGATAGCTTATTTAATTAGGTAGTGAATTATGAATTGGTAATTTAGTGTAAATGGTAAAAATCAAGTGTTTAGGATTTACCAAGACAAGGTAAAAGAGTAATCTTACACTAGTAATGGAGTTAATCTTAATTGAGTTGAAAATCAATTAGTAACATAAGTCCTAATCATAAAACAAGGAAAGAAAACGCACTAGATTTACCTTAATCTTAGCAATATTGATTTTGAGTCCTTGTAATTAAGAAAGAAAATTAAATTTTCCTGAACAATTCTTAGGCTCAATTACCTCAAGTAATTATTTTTAACCCCAAGATTATTTTTAACCCAAGATTAATGAACGAAATCAATTGGAAAAGAATTAGAGCCTAATATTGCCTTAATTACTTAAGTGAATTTATTAAGCACTACCTAGGGTAAAGGTCATTTCACATAAAAACTCTTGAATTACCTGAACATTTCCAAGATATTACATAGTACTTGTAATAAACATTTTAAACTTCCGGTATACTTGGGTTTAAGCATTACTCAATCTCATGTTAAATTACCACAGGGGTAATTTGGTAATTTTACATAAGTAAAAACTTGGAGTTAAGTTTTTTACGTCAGCATCAACATTTCACAAATAATTCCCTTCAAACATAAAACTAATCCCTCGAGGATAGTCAGGATTGGCTATCTTCGAATTTCCAAAAATGGCCTTAGGGCATTTTGGTCATTTTGCACAAGGAAAACAAGGATTTGCGATTTTTACACAAATTGCTATCCAAGCCTCCTATAATGTTACCCCAATGTTAAAATCCCTAATTAAGGATTGTTGACCTCAAATCTCGTATGAAAATTATCTAGGGATATTTTGGTAATTTTGCACAGGAAAAATTGAGGCGTACAACTTGCCCTATGAGTCTTCAACCAAGCCTCCAGGGAGTTCTTAGACAATCCAGATTATCATGCGTGAATGAGAAATTGCCTCTAGACTAAGATTGAGTTGAAGCCACTATATAGAGCATGGTGTCCAACTTCAATAGCATGAAGAATTACTTCTTCAAGTTCTTCAAAATTCTAACGAGATCCTTCACAAGTTAAGGCGTCCAGGTGGATGATGGTTTCCTAATTTCCAGCACGCCTCCTTTTTGCTAATGTAAAAAGGGGAGAAAAAAAGAGAAGAAAATCTTATGCTAGAAAATCAGGGAGTACACAGAGGGCGAGCTACTCAGATTTTTTTTAGCATATGCATTTTTATCATTTTGTTTCTTTTTATGATTAGACAATTTTTTTACCCCATTATGATTTTTGTTCTATTTTATCTTTTGATACATCCTTTTACCTTTTGCATGTGGTATATATATATATATATCTTGCTTAGCTAATCAAGAATATTATGTTGATATATGAGTGATCGTTTACTTGCTTAATTTGATATCTCATTACATCAAGTGTTTCCTTTTGTATGCTCAAGCTATGAAACACACTATGCTTAACGCTCTGATACATGCTATGTTAATGCTCTATACATGTCATGTTTTATGTATATGTATATCTTGGTGCGAGCCTATGTGAAAGTTTTCTTTAAGTCTTGTGCTACAAAATCACATGCTCTGACACTTATGTGAAATGTTTCTTGGCTCATAATATAAGCTTAAACTTTGCTTTTGCTACATTTTATTTGGGATTGGTCCTATTGAGCTTTAGAAACCTTTTTGTTGCAATATGTTGATGATATCGGTTTAAGGTTTCTATGTGTGTAAGAAATGACCTCTATTAGTTTTTCATACATACTCTAATACGTTGTTTTAACATAAGCAATCATGTTGAAAACAAGTATGGATAAAGATGTGTTGAATAAGAAAATTAATCAAGATATAATATCACAAGTATTGCTTGTTTCTTTATTCAAGCACGAGTTATTCTCAAAAAGCTTATTTAGACAAAAAAAATCAAGCTAGTTTTGTCAAAAGGGCTTAAATGATGATTTTTTTTTTAATGATGCTGATACCTCTAGAAAGTACTCTTAGTAACTTCAAAAACTTCATTAACAATCAAAACAGCTCTAATTAAGTCACTTAAGGCTATAAAATGTTTTTGATCCTATTCATATCATGCCTTAAAGAAAAGGACTTCCTGAAAATTACATCATGCAAATGAGTTGAAAGAATATTGTTTATCATGATATTTTTTTCTATATTATTTCTTTCAATATCTTTTCAAAAGATTTTCTTAAAGGGAGATTGTGACTCCAGAACCCTTTAGAAAGCTTCAATGTAATAAGTTTTGATAAGGAAAATATTTTGAAGAATGACTAATGTCTACCTTGAGTTTCTTGAAGTAGCAAACATGTTTCTTCATTAACATAACATGGCTCATTAACATGAAAATTTTCACTTTACATGTACAACAGTGATTTATCTCATACAAAGAGATAGGAATCAAACAAAAGTGATATTTATATTGTGATTTGAGCATATACATTCCTAATGGATTGAAGAAATACAACCAATACAAGAAATCAATTTTTAGGACTTAGAAAGTAAGCTTAGATCTGAATATATCGATCAAACTCTGAAGCCAACATGGTCTACAATCTCAATCATCATGTTCATAATCATTTTATCAACAACAAGCTTTGATTGAAGACTAGAAGACCAAATTTTTATCAAGAACTAATACTGCACATTAGAAAGCTCACTTCACTGTGAAACATGAACTTTATTGGAAAAGGAGGAAAAATTTGAAATTCAAATTTAAAGTCAAACCTAGTGACAGGCTGGCGTGTCATCTATTCTCAACTTGTCAACTATCCCACATTCTAGAAGGAAAAGTTCAAAAACCATGATTAGAAAGTAAAAAGTTGTTTCTGAAGGACTTCAAAAACCTCAACTTTACAACGGCTTCTGCAATAGATCTAACAAAAGTCAAGTTACTTTTCAGATTGCAGTTCCAAGACACAAACAGGATTATCAACACATATCACTTGGAAAGCAGATCAAGGGCAATGGTAAAAAATAAAGATCACCTATAAAAAGAGATGTTGTGCTTTTAAAAGAGAGAGACCAATGTTGAACAAGTACTGTAACTCTATGAAAATTTCCCCTCATCTCTTGTGAAGTTCATTACATCTTGTAATTAGTTTCATTGTCTCTAAAAATATTCTTTCTACGTCCCTAAGCAGCTTATATGTTCTTCCAAGGAAGAATCGTTAGAAAGAAATCATTCAAGGTATCCCAAGTCATTCATTGTATATCTTAAGGAAGCTTGAGTGTAGGTTAGTTTGAGTTGCAAACCCAAACACAAACCTTTGTATCCTTGATCTAGTAGTGATTGATGTCAGTTTAGCTTGGAAAGGCTAGTCAAAAACAACTTGCAATGAGATAGTAAAGTTGTTTTACTAGTCACAATTTAGCTTGGAGAAGCTATTTAAAGACTACTCGGTTCAGCTTGAAGAAGTTGGTGAATAACTACTTAGTTTGTGACAGGTGGGGTTGTCTCCTGGTCACAAGTTAGAGCTTGGGAAAGCTATTGAAAGACTATCTGATTTCTTCTTGTGTTGACAAAGGTGTTAGTTAAACTAAACGTGATTGAGAACTATGTTAAGGTTGGCCGAACTAGTATAAAAATATATGTGCAGTATCGTCTTCTCCCTTATCTCTTTAACTTTTGTTGCTTTGTGGTTATTTGTTTATATTTGCTTAAATTTTATCTTTTTAGCTGTTCTGTAACTGATGCTGTTATTCATAAAGTAACCTTCTGATATTTCTAACATTGTTTTCACTCACAAGCTTGAAGCTTGATAGTATTGTGTTAAAGCTTTCAAAAGACAAAAAAGGAAAGAGAAGCGTAGCATGATTAACCCCTCATTCTTATGCACTTTTCTACCTCCTAAACACTCTTCCTATGGCTTAATATTCTTCTTTATAACAACCCTAAGGAGATTAGAAAGAGTTCTATTAACTACCTTAGTTTGCCTATTAATTTGGGGGTGACAAGTAGTTGACAAAAGCAATTTAGTACCAATCTTACCAATCGAACGCTAGAAATGCAAAACTGTTCCTTCCTATGCTGTAAAAGCTATTATTGCTTATAATCAATTTCAGCTCTTGTAAAAGATATTCGTTCTAAGTTCTCATTAAATAACACGTTCTTCCTCGAAGAATAGTTAGAAAGAAGTCATTCAAGTTTTTGACTCATTCACCGTTTTATTATGAGAAAACTTGAGTGTTTAAGTGATGGAGTAAACCAACCCACAAATACCTTTGTACCTTGATCCAGTAGTGATCACTATGAGTTAGCTTGGAGAGGCTAGTGAAAGACTACTTGGAAGTGATAGTAGAGTGAGCTACTAGTCACGAGTGTTTATTTGATAAAGTCAAGGTTGAGAAAGGGTTGTTTGGTAGAACTCAAGAGGTTGTTGAGAACTAGATGTAGGTAGGTTGGCCAAACTATAAAAACTACTTGTAGTATTTCTCTTTCCTTAAATCTCCTTTATATTCTGCTTTATTTATTATCAATGCTTTTTTGAAAAAGCTTTTAACCAATTTTTTATATTTATTTTAGTTCAGAAAGTTACTTTCTAAACTCATTGACTATATTTCTGCTACACTTCAAGTTTATACCTGATCGTATTTGTTCTAAAGTTTTTTAGAAAATGAAGCAAAAGAAAAGTGAATGCATGATTCAACCCCCTTTCTCGTGCACATTTCAACCTACAATTGGTATCAGCTTAGGCCTCTAAGGGTTGAGCATTCCAATGAGTGCAAAAGTTAAAGATCATAAGGATAAATGGATTAAAATATGGGTTAAATGTATTTTACCCCCTTGAATTTTAGGTCATGTGCAATTTCAACCTTGACTTTTCAAAACGTGCATTATGACACAAACTTTCCAAACTGTGCAAAAAACCCTAATTTTCAAATAGTGCATTACAACACCCTAAATTTTTCAAACTGTGCAAAAACCCTACCCCCCAAACTTTAAGTCATAGCAGTGTAGGATTGCACACAATAAAAAAATCAGAGGGTTAATTGCACCTAGTATTCATGGACAAGGTCGGGTTACACAAATTAGAAATATCAAAGGCGTTAAATGTATATAAATCTTACCTTAATTAGTTGCCAAAATTATACTAAGGGGTGTTTTGCACAATTTGAAAAATCAAGGTGTTGCAATGCAAATGTTGAAAAGTCAAGGTGTAAATTGCAAATGACCTAAAATTTAGGGGTAAAATACATTTATCCCTTAAAATATTCACATTGTAGAAGCACACTTGATAAACAGACTACCATTCTTTGATGATGGAGACTAGACATAATGGAGCTATTCATTAAATACACAAGTCTTGACTAAGAAGGAGACTATGTTCCTATGGAAGAAGTTCTAGGAAATAAAAATGCACCCTCTACTTCAGAAGTTCCAAAGATTAGGTGTAACGACTTGCCTTTTTGTCTTGATAAAATAATTAATTGTGAGTAATCGGTAGGGATTTTAAAAATTTCAACGCAGTTATGATTGAAACAATATAAGGATTCACAAAAAAAATAATATAATTAATTAAAAAAATGAAAATTCATTTAATATTATTAAAAATTCAATATAATAATATTATAACTAGAGATATAGAATAAGACTTATAAGTGGTATAAGGACATTGAAAAATAATGATAAAATTAAATAGATGTTTTTAACCCAATAAGAATTCTTAGGTATCAATCGGGTACCAAAATGATAATAATTTGTATACCGAGTGGTAATAACCGGACACCAAAACATTGAGTTTAGTAAAAATAATGGATATTAGTGGATTCCAAATAATTTTTCACTTATGACAATTAAATAAATATAGATATTTCTAATACTCTATACAAGGCAAATTGACCGAATTAATACTTGTCTTACTTTCTTTCCAAGTTAAGGCAATTATAAAATGAAAAGAAACAAAAATTTGCATTTGTTCTCGGTGAAGCTTAAATAATTCACATTTTAGGCTTTTCTTCTTCGTTCTTCTTTCTTCCTTCTTTGTTCTTCATTTTCCAAGCTCTCTCTTTGGGCAAAACTCCATCAAAACACTATAATTTCAAAGGATACTCATAGGTAAGCTTCTAAACTTCTTCAAGAACATTTTCTTTACATCAAGATCAATTAAAAACTTTGTTTTTCCTTTGCTTTTGGTCCTTGTGGCAGCACAAATAATGGCTGGAATTTGGGGTTTTGAGGTTTGATAAATTAGGGAAAGCTTGAGGAAGGTAGGAAAATTATCCTAGTCTCTTGCTTCATGATGTTTAGCTATTTTGCTAAGATAAGTGCTTGATTTTCTTGGTGTTATGATGCTGAAATCTGAACCAATTTAGGGTTTATGATTGTGTGAGTTATGATGGAATTATTTATATTGGAATCAAATTTTTTTCCAGCAACTACATGTGTTGGAATTGATAGATATGAAAGAATACATCAAGAACAACTCTTGTGAACTTGCTGAAAAATCTGAAACCAATTCTTAGAATCTATTATGGACTAAGTTGTGATGAGATTTGGTATACAAACAACCAGAATTTTATTTCAGAAATTTCAGAATTTATAAGTGCTTGGATTGTTATGAAATCTTGTGTATTGGAATTTCATGTGCTAGAATTTTTAGTGTGCTGAAATCTTACATCACTAAATATACACCCAATTTTTACTGCGTTAGAAATTACCAAATTACCCTAGGTAATTTTTCATATAATTCGAGACCGAAAAATCCTCAATAAAGGAATATAACATTAGAAGAAAGGATAGGAGCAATTCGTGCAAGAGTTGCAAACCGATTTCCTGTACGTGTAAAATGACCAAATTGCCCCTGTGGTTATTTTACTAAGAAAATGAGGATCGTGGGCTCCACCCGTCCTCAAGGGATGTTTTGATGTTAATAAGGGATTGTTTGTGTAACACCCTAATTTTCTAACCTAATTTTCTTTAGAAATTAATGGAGGATTTGTTAATGCGAATATTAAAATTCTGACGCAATAATGATGAGAATGACTATATGTTCGAGCAAAAAAAAAAAGAAACATGAATAGTATTTTGCAGGCCTCGCGGCCCGCTGGGACAGCTAAACCCTAGATTCGGGACCGAGATTCCCAAAATTAGGAAAACATGAGAAATAAGGTTAGAAATAAGTGGAAATGAAAGTTTGATGCTTAGAATTTATTTTCGGGTAATATTGAATTAATTCGGAGTACGCGTTACCCATTCGGTGAAATTTAAATATGCGAATTTAACACCGAAAGCTAGTTAATCCCTACAAATTAATGATGTTTATCCTTTTGAAGGCCACATGAATGGCTAAGATTTCATCTTGAATGAAAGATCAAATCTTAGCCATTGATATCAATTTCTTTTAACAAGAATTAATTGCACTTTGTAACCAACCAATAAGAAGCCACCTTATAAGATTTACATAAACCACCTAACCCCATAATTCTCTCTCATAATTCTCGGCCAAACTAGAGAAGATCAGAGGACTCCATTGTTCTCTTCACAAAAAGCTTAAAACCTTAGATTACAACCCCAAAAACCTTGCTTGAAACCAAAATTCCCCTTAACCAAACTTGTTCTACACTTCAATATCTACAAATATAACCGATTAGAATCTCCAAACTTCACTCTATTACCTCACTCATCATTGATTAGAGGAGGGTTTGAGTGAGTTTTAAGAGCTTTGGAACAAAGAACTTCCATCTTGGAGCAAACTAGAAACTAGAACACATTAGCTTCCAAGGGTAGGGTTTTTGTTGCCTTTTCTTGTTGAATTTTCTGATATGTTTTGGCTTGCCCTAAGTCCAAAAATTCTAGTTGTATTGATGGATATTATGTTGATATTGAAGTGTTAATTTTGGTAGTAGGTTTGGATGATGATAAGAATCACTTTACTCAAAAAGATGTTAAGTGATACTTGCTGGATTTTCAGGTCTCTTGCAGGCAGTACATGATCACGATTTTTCTGGGCATGTTGTGGTCATTTTAATGAGCTGAAAAATTTATATGTTCAAGTTAACATCTTGGAATATCTCCATGAATTTTCTTGGGTTCTGATTTTGAGTCAAACTGCCTTAGAAAATCGTAGACTTTGTTGGGCATGTTGTGGTCATTTTAATGAGCTGACAAATTATATGTTCAAGTTAACATCTTGGAGATCTCCATGAATCTTGGGTTCTGATTTTGAGTCAAACTGCCTTAGAAAAATAACCGAAATTGTAGAGCTGAGAGCTAGGCTGTGAATTTGTATAATTTTATTAACATATCAAATGATTGAATTATCCTTTGAAATTTTTACAGGAAGTGGATAACACATGGAACTATTACTGTAAATTTTATTGTGAATTATTTCAATCATTTTATAGGGTTAAAAATTGTGAGAACCCTGGCCTGATCTGTGAATTGGTGGTCTCTGGCCACTAAATTTGTACAATTTCCTGATGGGGTTTGAGAGTTCCAGTAGTGTTGGGATTTTTACAGGGCATCCTAGACACATTGAAGTGTCATGGAGAATTTTTGTGGCCCTTAAATCGGCCATATGGTAGGGAAATTAAATCTTGCTACTTCAGCATAAATTCTGCCAACATGCTGAAATAGAATCCAAGTATTGATTTAGTGATATAATGACTTGTGATTCAACTAGGATGTAAATGAATGCATGCTATGGACCTTAATGATTGCTTCATGAGAAAAGAATGGGATATTCCTGTAAATGAATACCTACATATTGCTTATACATGCATTTGAGAAAGAAAAGGAAACGTACCTAATGCGAGTATATAGCATTATGTTGTAACATATGGGAAAAAGAGAATGTATGATTTCCCTTGTGCATGTTGTAACATATGGGGAAAACAAGACAAGGCTTATACAAGTTAATCAGGGAAAGCCAAAGTAAGGACTTCCCTAGGAATTTTATGAGTCGATGGATGTATGATTAGGAATAGAATTGTGTGTGATTTGAAATGGAAAATGAAGTCCGATGATCACAGAGTAATGAGCTCATGTCCTAGCAATCTATTGTCCTTTGTGGAACTGTCTAATGTAGACACCTCTTGATGTGATATTAAGCCTCCCTTATGTTAATAAAAAAAAATGCACGAAATGGGATTCCATGGCCCAAATAGCAATGCATAATTCATTATTGTGGTTGTATCTTGATTTCACATAATGTACATACTTTGGTGGTGGTGCTTATAATTCTTGCATTAGTATTCTTATGTGCATTTAGTTGATGTTGATTTCTATCGTATAGGAGGGATTACCTTCCTGAGAATTTTATAATATTCTTATCCCTATGTACATATATGTTGTATTGCATTAGATGCCATGGTGATTCTCTCCTTGACTCGCCCAGTGGCAGTGGCACTACGACCGAACTGGACTCCTGACATTGTGGCCTATTCCAGGTCCGGGCCTACGTATTCTTCAGCCGTCGTTGAGGATTCCTGTATTTACCCCAAGAGTTCGACCCCGATTTCCGTATGATGGTGTGCCTTACACATGGGCATATCCCGATGTTTTTGTAGCCCACCAGGACCACCCCTGCCCCTCCAGACGACCCTTCGTCATCATCCTCCTCAGACTCTGACCGGTAAGGACCACGCCTCGGTGCAGGCAAGGCCATCATGCCGATGGCCAATGGCTTCCTGTAGGACGATATGGGATTCTAGAGACTTTTGGCGTGTACATAGTAGTAGTGTTGTAGGACTTTACTAGCCGTTTGATGTACTATTAAATGTTTTCAGTTGTTGTATCTATATGTTACTTTGTTTGGCTAGGATGCTTAGCAAGGCTAGGTCTTAGGCGAGGGCTAGTATTGCTACGAGGTTTCTGATTAGCTTAGGGGTCTTCTCGTTGCCTTATCTTGATGTAGTGTACACACTGGAACTGAAACCTGATGTTCATATATGTATAAATGAGTTTCGCAACATATGTATCTCAATTCTTTATTACTTTATATGTCGATTAGTATAGTTTTTGAACGTAAATAACACCTGAATTTCTATGTCAATATCGAGTAGAACATGGTAATTAGTAGGGTGTTACAGTTGTGTTATGTGTGTTAATAGAGGAGAAGAATCCTAATTTTGAGCTCTGATGTTAAATGACCAAAACGCCCTTGGCGCTGAATTCCATTTGCGTAGCAACTCTAGCCCAACCTCACTAAAATGTTTTAAAACATGTTTTTAAGCTATGATTAACCATTAGTTAAGCTTGGCGGGCAATTTTTAAGTAAAATTACCCATTTTGTCCCCTTTATGAGTTTTAAATTTCAAGATTTTTGATTCGTATAGCAAAACCTAAGCAATATTAGGCTCAAATTAAAGGTTATTAGATTCTAATTATTAATCTAGAGTCAAAATTATTTATTTAGATTGATTAGAACTTAAAATTGCTTAAAAACACCTAAATTGCTTACTAATTCACCTAAGCCCTTAATTGCAAATTATCTAATTTGCAAAGATACCTTACCTACACCTAAATAATACATGGAACACACAAAATTTCTCTTCCATGGGCTGCAAATGGCTGAAATTATGGAGCCATAATGCATCAGAATATTGCTAAATAATCACTAAAACAAAATGCCAAAAATGTCACCATGAAACATAATTCCCTAAATTCATACAACTTGTCTTGAATCCATGTTTTCTTCCCTTTCTGTTCCCTTTGAAATTCCACCAGCCTTCCTCCCCTTTGTCCATTTATGAGTCTCAAAATCTCTATAAATAGGCATGCTTGAAGGAGTGTTAGAGGCCTTAGTTCATAACTTACACAATTCTAGTTTTAAAGCACCAAAATCTTTCTTCTTCCTCCTCTTGGCTGAAACTTCTTCTCCCATTTCTCAAAGAGATTTTTTTTTTATTTCACTCAAGGAAACCAAGTTCTTTTCCTTTCCTTCAAATAAAATTAGGTAGGGAGTTTTCTTTAAGCTTATTTCTATGCTTTGCTAAGTGTTGTTCTTGGTTCAAAATGATGATTTCATGGATTTCTCTAGCTTTTCCATTCGGTTTTCTTCTTTCTTTTCCTTTGAACATTTCAGCCATAAGGCCTATATGGGAATATGATGATAGCTTATGATGGGACCTTAGCTTGTTGTAAATCCATTACAAGTTAGGCCTCTGAAGCTTGAAAATTCCACTTGGTGCAAAACTTTAAAGAATGATGTTTTTATGATGTAAAAATAAAGATCTTGAGTTTAGAACTTGAAATATGTATTTTTCACTTTGTCTTGCTAAGATATATTGGGCTGAATTTATATTTCTCTAAAGTCTTGGAAGCTCTAGTAAAGAAATAAAATGAACTTGCATCCATGTTTAAGTTTATGCCTTTGTATAACCATGTTTACTTTCTATGTCATCACTAAATTCTCAGAATGAATAAATGAACTTGCATATTCATGTTTAAATTTCCAAGCTTGCATTTCATGTTTATGTTTCAAGTTGTCACTTAATCTTCAAAGATAATAAAGGGATGCATTCCTCATATTTATTTTATGCTCTCACTTTATTTTATAATGGCTAAAAGAATCAATGCATGACATGTTTATTTTATGTCATCACTTAAAGATCCTAGAGTTCAAAGACTTGCCCAAGTATCACAAGCAAAAGTTGGAACCATGGTAATAAAAACTCTAAAGCTTCCTTAAGATTGTGGGAGCCAAAGAAATCATTCTTTAAAAGTCTTCGAGTTTGGAGCTTATAAGATGTAATAAGAATTCTCTTTCCCTTCACCGGTCCATGCCCATACCGCGCTCCCGGTTGAAGATCCTTCTTCCACTCGTCCAGTGCGTAAACACCGCTAAAGCTTCTTGCATATCATGTTTATAATTCCAAGTTATCACCTTATAAAGACAAGATTAAAATGAGGTTGCATAGCATGTTTATGATTCTAGTTATCACCTAAATCTCTAAAGCTCAAGACTTGCTCCTTTTATCTTAAGTGAAAATTTTAATCGTGAGGATTCTTTCAATATATAAATCGGCCTCATGATTAAGGTAGGCCTAAAGTGATTTTAAACAAGCTACTGATTTAGTTCTAAAATTTCTTTCAAGAGTAAAAAAAAGAATTAGTTTTTAAAAGGGTTTTAAGGCCTTGCAAAGATTTTAGATGAGTACATTATGTACTTAAAAATGTGATTTTAAGCAATTATGTGAGGTTCATGATTCAGCCGCTAATCTGAGTTTAGTACTACTGTATGATGATGGTTTAATATGTTTGAAGTTGTGATAATTATGGTTGATTGCTAAAAGAATGATTCTATGCATGTTAGGATATAAAACTAGCTTCCTAGAAAACCTAAAAGCAAGATTTCTAGAACTTTAGAATGAAATTTATGCATTCTGTCCAAAGCCTTCATGGCCTAAGAACCAGATTTTATCATTATATAAGGAGAATGATTCATAATTGGTTTAGTAATTAATTTTAGCATCATAGGGAGAGCCGGGATGAGAAAAGGTTAAAAATGCAATTTTTAGCATATTGTAAACCTTAAGAACAACTTACTGTGATGCTGCCCCATATA
>JAMLFY010000018.1:1948531-2059383 GCA_030441495.1 Dalbergia oliveri
ATTCCTCTAAGAACTAAAGGAGAACATTGAGAGGAAAAAGGCAAGAGCGTTCCAAAATACATTTTGTGAAAAAAAAAAGCCAAAAGAGTTAAAAAAAAAAAATCCATTGTGTGAACTAGTGAGGGAGCGTAGTGAAACACATAAATTCTTCTACTCAAATCATGGCCAATGAGGATAGTCCACCCTTATCTCCAAGGTCAGCCACTCTTCAAGCTAGGATGGCCAATCAAGTTCAAGCTCTTCAAAGACAAATGGAGCAAATGCAAGCCAATTATGATAGACAACTTGCTAACCTACACCACGATGATTCAAGTGATTATGATAGTGAAAGAGGAAGGCCTAGGAGGACGTATAGAGGAAGAGGACGTAGGGAAAGGAGGCGTGATGATAGGCTTGAAGGGGTCAAATCAGCATTCCTCCCTTTGTTGGGAAGAATGAGGAGGCTTACTTGGAGTGGGAGTTAAAAATAGAACAAGTCTTTGATTGTAATTCTTACAATGAAAGAAAGAAGGTGAAGGTGGCAGCCCTTGAATTCAAAGAATATGCCCTTTGTGGTGGGACCAATTACAAAAAGAGAGGAGAAGAGTTGGAGAGAAGCCCATTGATACTTGGGAAGAGATGAAAATTGTCATGAGGAAGAGGTTTGTCCCAAATCATTATCAAAGGGACATTCACAAAAAACTACAAAGGCTTACCCAAGGGACCAAAAGCGTTGATGAGTATTTCAAGGAGATGGAATTGGCCTTACTTAGGTCAAGTTTTCAAGAAGATAGGGAGGCTACCATGGCAAGGTTCTTGCATGGTTTGAATCAAGATATTCAAGACATAGTGGAGTTACAAAATTATGTAGAGTTTGAAGATTTGGTTCAACAAGCAATTAAGGTGGAGCAACAAATTAAGAGGAGGAAGGCCAAGTATTCTTCTTCGTCATCTTCCAAATTCCTATCCTCAAATTGGAAGGACAAACAAAAGAAGGAGGGTGCACCAACCAAAGAGGTTGAGATAACCTCTCAGGGCAAGAAACCAATGGAGACAACCTCTAGGAGCCATGACTTGAAGTGTTTCAAATGCCTAGGCCATGGACACATAGCATCCCAATGTCCAACAAAGAGAACCATGGTGACCATGAATAGTGAAGTGGTATCACAATCCGAGGCTTCAAGCAAGAAGGAAAGTGAAGAAGATGTGTTCATGTGGATGGTGATTTACTTATGGTAAGGAGGCTTTTGGGAGTCAAGTGAAAGATCATGAAGCAAGCCAAAGGGAGAATATCTTTCATTCTAGATGTCTTATTCAAGGGAAGATATGTTCTCTAATCATTGATGGTGGAAGTTGTGCCAATGTTGTGAGCACTAGATTGGTGTCCAAATTAAATCTTGTAACTAAGGCACATGCAAGACCATATAGGCTTCAATGGTTAAGTGAGATAGGAGAAATGGTGGTGAACAAACAAGTGGAGGTCCTATTCTTAATTGGGAAGTATGAAGATTGTGTACTTTGTGATATGGTGCCTATGGAGGCAAGCCATATGTTGTTGGGAAAGCCTTGGCAATATGACAAGAAGGCCATCCATGATGGGTTCTCAAATAAGTTTACTTTCATGTATCAAGACCGAAAGGTCATACTTTCTCCCTTTCTCCAAAGCAAGTTAGTGAGGATCAAATAAAAATGAGAGAAAAGGGAACAAGAGAGAAAAGAAAAAGAGAGTGAAAAAGAGATTGAGAAAAAGAGTGAAGAAAAAAAATCATGAGAAAAAAGGTGTGCAAAACCAAGTGGAAAAAGAGAGAAAGAGAGCTTTCTTGATAAAGAGTGAGGTAAAAAGTGCATTGGTCTCAAGGCAGCCCCTATATATGCTTTATTGTAGGGAATTTTGTTTAAATGCTAACACTCCTAATGATCACTCTTTGCCTAGTGGTGTCAAAAATCTTTTGTAGGAATTTGATGATGTCTTTCCTAAGGAAGTGCCACACGGCCTTCCCCACTAAGAGGAATTGAGCACCACATAGATCTAATTCCGGGTGCATCATTGCCCAATAGGCCAGCCTATAGGAGCAATCCACAAGAGACTAAAGAGATCCAAAAACAAGTGGAGGAGTTGATACAAAAAGGATGGGTGCAAAAGAGTTTGAGCCCATGTGTGCCGATAATTTTAGTGCCAAAAAAGATGGCACTTGGACGATGTGCACGGATGTAAGGGCTGAACAACATCAAAATTAAGTATAGACATCCTATCCCTAGACTTGATGATTTGCTTGATGAATTGCATGGTACATGTATATTTTCTAAAATTGATTTGAAAAGTGGGTACCATCAAATTAGAATAAGGGAGGGAGATGAATGGAAAACTGCCTTTAAAACTAAATATGGTTTGTATAAATGGTTGGTAATGCCTTTTGGTTTAACAAATGCACCTAGTACTTTCATGAGACTTATGAACCATGTTTTGAGGGATTTTTTGGGCAAGTTTGTTGTGGTGTATTTTGATGACATCTTGATATATAGCAAAAACTTAGATGAACATCATGAACATTTAAGGGCTTTTTGCTTGTATTAAGAAAAGAAAAATTGTATGCTAATTTGGAAAAGTGTACTTTTTGTGTGGACCATGTGATTTTTCTTGGTTTTGTGATAAATGCTAAAGGGGTCCATGTTGACAAAGAGAAAATTAAGGCCATTCAAGATTGGCCAACCCCCAAAAATGTGAGTGATGTGAGGATTTTCATGGCTTGGCTAGTTTTTATAGGATGTTTGTTAAGGACTTTAGCACCTTGGCTGCACCTCTTAATGAAATTGTTAAGAAGAATGTTGGGTTCAAATGGGGGAGAAACAAGAACATGCCTTTAAAGAACTTAAGGAAAAACTCACCCATGCACCAATACTTGTTTTGCCTAATTTTGCTAAATCTTTTGAAATTGAATGTGATGCTTCTAATGTTGGTGTTGGGTGCTTATGCAAGAAGGGTATCCAATTGCTTATTTTAGTGAGAAATTAAGTGGAGCTTCCCTTAATTATTCCACCTATGATAAGGAGTTGTATGCCTTAGTAAGAGCTTTGCAGACTTGGCAACACTAACTTTTGCCTAAAGAATTTGTGATTCATAGTGACCATGAGTCTTTAAAATATTTGAAAAGGCAAGGAAAGTTAAATAAAAGACATGCAAAGTGGGTTGAATTTCTTGAACAATTTCCATATGTGGTGAAACATGTAACGCCCCAATTTTACTGTAATTTTTACTCATTAGGAATTACCGATTACCGTAGGTAAATATTATATAAAATTTGAGACCAAACAATCCTTAATAAAGGAATATAACGTTAGAAGAGAAGTTAGGAGCAATTCGTGCAAGTATTGCAAACCCCAATTTTCTGTACGTGTAAAATGACCAAAATGCCCTGAGGTTATTTTACTCAGAAAATGAGGATCGTGGGCCCCACCCATCCTCAAGGGGATGTTTTGATGTTAATAAGGGATTGTTTGTGTTATGTGTGTTAATAGAGGAGAAAAATCCTAATTTTGAGTTCCGACGCGCGAAATGACCAAAACGCCCTTGGCGTTTTAACTCCAAATTTGCGTGCCGCTAGAGCCCGAACCTCACTAAAATGTGTTAAAAGGTGTTTTTAAGCCATGATTAACCATTGGTTAAGCTCGAGTGGTCTCGGGCAATTTTTAAGTAAAATGACCGTTTTGCCCCTCTTTGTGAGTTTACAAATTTTGAGATTTTTGATTCGTCAACGAAACCTAAGCAATATTAGGCTCAAATTAAAGCTTATTAAATTCTAATTACTAATCTAGAGTCAAAATTATTTATTTAGATTGATTAGAACCTAAAATTGCTTAAAACACCCAAATTGCTTAGTAATTCACTTAAACCCTTAACCGTAAATTCTCTAAATTGCATGAATACCTTGCCTACACCTAAAAAATACATGGAACACACAAAATCCTCTTCCACAAGGCTGTAATGCACGAAATTATTGAGTAATAAGTCAGAAAATTATTACACAAAAATCCAAAGAATGAAAACAAAGAATCATGAAAACATGGAAACATGATTCCATGTTTTAAGCCACCAAACAAAATGATTTTTCTTCCTTATTTTTTTCTCTAATTTTTGGTCAGATTTCTTCCTTCCTTTGTCCATTTATGAGCTGCAAAATCTCTATAAATAGGCATGCTTGAAGATAGTTTAGATGCTTAGTTCATAACTTACACAAATTCTAGTTTTAGGAGCACCAAAAGCTCTCATTTCCTCCTCCTCTTGGCTGAATTCTTTCTTCAAGTTTTCAAGAATATTTTCTTTCATTTCACTCAAGGAAACCAAGTTCTCTTCCTTTCCTTCAAATCAGATTAGGTAGGGAGTTGTTTTTAAGTTTATTTCTATGCTTTGCTAAGTGTTGTTCTTGGTTCAAAATGATGATTTCATGGATTTTCTCTAGTTTTTCCATTTGGTTTTCTTCTTCCTTTTTCTTTGAACAATTCAGCCATATGGCCTAGGTGGGACTAAGATGATGGCTTGATGATGAGGACCTTGAGGGTGGGTTGTGAATCCATCACAAGTTAGGCCTCTAAAGCTTGAAAGTTCCACTTGATGCAAAACTTTAAAGAATAATATTTTTATGATGTTTTTATGATCTTGAGTTTAGAACTTGAAAGATGTATTTTTCACTTTGTCTTGCTAAGATATATTGGGTTGAATTTATATTTCTCTAAAGTCTTGGAGGAGCTCTAGTAAAGAAATAAAATGAACTTGCATCCATGTTTAAGTTTATGCCTTGCATAACCATGTTTACTTTCTATGTCATCACTAAATTCTCAAGAATGAATAAATGAACTTGCATATTCATGTTTAAATTTCCAAGCTTGCATTTCATGTTTAAATTTCAAGTTGTCACTTAATCTCTAAAGATAATAAAGAAGTTGCATCTCATGTTTATTTTATGCTCTCACTTTATTTTATAATGGCTAAAAGAGTCAATGCATGACATGTTTATTTTATGTCATCACCTAAAAATCCTAGAGCTCAAAGACTTGCTTATGAATCATAAGCAAAGAAATGAGATAATTGGAGTTAAAGAATTTATTCTTTAAGAAGTCTTGAGAATTGGAGCTTAAAAAATGTAATTCTCATCCCTCACCGGTCCTATGCGGACTACCGCGCTCCGGTTGCTTAAGATTCTCTTCTCCCTCTCCTTGTTCCTATGATTCCCGCTCAAGTTTCTTGCATCATGTTTATATTACAAGTTCTTGCATCATGTTTAATTTTCAAGTTATCACCTTAAATCTTAAAGATAAAGAAATGGAATTGCATATCATGTTTATAATTCCAAGCTATCACCTTATAAAGATAAGATTAAAATAAGGTTGCATAGCATGGTAATAATTCAAAGATGTCACCTAAATCTCTAAAGCTCAAGACTTGCTCCTTTTATCTTAAGTGAAAGATTTAATTATGAACATTCTTTCAAGTTATAAATCGGTCCCATGGTTAAGTTAGGCCTAAAGTCCTATGACTTCTTTCAAGTTTAACAAAAAGAATTAGTTCTAAAAGAGTTTTAAAACTTTGTAAGAATTTTATGGGAAGCTAGTAATTTATGTGTACTTAAAATGTGATTTGATGCTTATTAAGAATTTGGTGTCATTGATTGATTCCCTGGTTTATATGTTATAGTTGTTGTTGCAAACAATGAAAACTTATGCATGAAATAAAGACATATTCTATTCCTGGAAGAAAGTGTATTCCTGTAAGAGTGCAATTGGAAAGATTCTGGCTAAGGAAAGATTTGGTATTTAAGCGTGTCCATTGTGACCCACCTCTTTTCCTGGGAATCTCCAGATGCATGATTCCAGTTGGTATATATTTTCGGCATAAGACTATAAATGAGAAAATGTTATGATGATTATGAATGAAGAATTGTATTATGATATAACATGCAAAGACTTAAAGGTGACTCAAAATATATGAGAAAATGATCCTTTGGACCCAATCAAACTATAGGCGGTGAAAAGGTGATTCTTGCCCCCTAGTCTTTCTCTCAAAAGGGTAGAGACGGAATTTTTACTTATCAAAAGGGATAAGTATGTGCTAGTGACGACTAGCAAGGTATGAGCTCATAACCTAGATTACTCCCAAAAGGGTGGAGTATAGGGTGGCCCAGGAAAATGATGATGAAAGTAACTTTAAGTCACCTAAGAAACTAAGTAAATGCATTATGTGAATATGATGTTCTGCTATGCATAGTATTTATGAGATGATGATGAGAAATATGATATTCTGCTATGCATAGTATTATGAAATGATGATGAGGAATATGATGTGATTTTATGCATAACTATGTTATTATATATGAAAGGAAAAGTTCATTATAAACATGACATGCTAAGTTTATGATGCATTATAAGACGCATGATTAAAACCGACGAACCTCGGTAAAGTATATTTTCGAACTTAATAAATCAATCTTAGCATGCTCACTATTTCATAATAACCCGAGGTTCCTGGGGACGATGATGATGACACAATGCATCATGAGGTGAGTACCCTCCTGAGATTCTTTTATAAGTTTCTCACTCCCTCTATTTTCTTTCCATCTCGTCTTCAGAAACGAAGGAAGCGTTCGTGAATCACATTGAGGCTGCAGGGTAGCTGAACTTGAATCCTGCTAGTTTCACTCGTATATTTCAGATATCTATCCCTATCCCTGGAGTGTTATTACTAGGTGCCATTAATGGATGTCCTTCCATCCATATATTATTTATGTTTTATTAGATTGCCTACACTTAGTCTTATTCTGTTGGTAGGCAAAATATCTATATGATATGTAATTATGGATGCTGTATGATGGAGCCAATATATTATGATGTGATGTTTGTAAATTCCTATGTGTCTTTTAAATTTTGCTAAATCATTCACGTTAAGCGCGGCTCACGTTTTCAATTATGTTTAAAAAAAAAAATGGCTCGTAATTTCACTAAGTATTTTCAAAGCATGATTAAGGAACTGAAGCAAAGAGTAAAGTCTAGTAATTAATCAGAACTGCCTAGGTGTATTGGGTTAATTATTAGGGTGTTACAAAACACAAAAAGGGTAAGGCCAATATTGTGGGATACACTTTCAAGAAGATATTCTTACTTTCTACCCTTGAAACAAAATTGTTTGGTCTTGAATGCATTAAAGATTTATATGAGCATGATAAGGATTTTTCAAATTTCTATGCTAATTGTGTGCATTAGCCCAAAATGGATACTTTAGGCACCAAGGATTTTTGTTTAAAGAAAAAGAGATTGTGCGTGCTAAAAAGTTCCATGTGCCCCTTCAATCCCCTTCATTTACGATCTTAGAGAAAGTGGTATCAGAACCAAAAGTGGTGGAGAGAGGTAGGTTATTTTAGTTTTGTCTTTATTCCTGTTAAATTATTTCTTTAGCTAAGTTTGTTATTTAGATTCTGAGTAAGTGTTTGTTATTAGTCTGAATCAAAGTGTAGTGTCAGTTAGAGCTGTTTATACATTGGTCAACCCAATAGTGGTCCGCAGTAAGGCCTAAGGAAGGCAGTGAGACCGTTGGTCAGCTAGGTGGTCCCGTAACATAAAACTCTGATAGGATTAATGGCAAGACTTCTTAGAACTCTAAGTAATCTAAACCTAGGAAGAAATAATGAGATAGTAGTTAGGACAAATAATGAAGCTTCCTCCTCTAGTAATAATAGTTCCTCATCAAAATTACAAATAGCTAAAAGTGAAGAAAGATTACATAATTGGTCGATACCTATAATTAGGAAAAATGAAGTATACAAAAGTCAACATCTATGGCAAAGGAGAAATGAAGAAATACATATGTTAGAATATAGTTATCCTGGTACAAGTAATAATAACATAATAAATATATTAGAAAATGAAAAGTTAAAAGAACATAGAGAGAAAGGATTTAATTTTATTCACATAGGATTAATCCAAGTAGCAGCAAAACCAAACTTTAAGTTAGGAGTAAATACTCCCATATTAGTAATATTGAGAGATATAAGATTTAAAAATTTTAAAGACTCCTTAATAGCGACATTAGAAAGTAATTGCCATGATGGTCCTATATTTTTTAATTGTTATCCTAATTTTGCCATGAATATAAATAATGATTATACGGTAGAAGCTATAAAATTATATGTTAAAACCCCTGATAACATAATAGATGAAAAGTATGATCCTCTTCAAATAATATATAGAATATATTATAAAGTAACAAAGATAGATTATAATTTTAGAGCCTTGAAGCAATCTCCTAGAGATTAAACCATACTAGTCTAAGCTAATTTGAGCAAGACCACAGTACAAGTTCCTAAAAAGTTAAAACACTCTGAAGTAGTAAAAAATATTCCAGAAGAATGGGTGTTACAAGATGTGGTACAACCCAAAAAATAGAACATACTCAAGTAAGAGAAATAATTCAAGATGGAAATAATATTAGATTAAGAATGAATAGATCAAAGTCTATACAAATACCAGAATCTCATACTATCAACTCAGAAACTTCTAGACATTCAATAGATAATTCAACCATTAATATTGACTTAGTAGGAATAAATAATAGTAGAGTTAGAATTGCAACTCCAGTTTATGAGGATAAATATTGCCTCCAGCTTCCCAAATATTAAATACTTTAACAGAAAAGAACCTTTGAAATAGATAAAGAATGGATAAGAAAAGATTTTGAAGCTGAATATAATAAAGAAATAAGAATGGTTTTTTAATACTTTTAGTACACAAGAAACCTTAGAAATTAGAAAGATATTTTATCAATATATGGAAGATAACGAGATTAATCTATATTTCTTTGATTGGTTAAAAAATATTTATAATAAAGGAAAGGAATTTTGTCCTTTGGTAAAAACTACTACGGCTTGGGAAACTAAAGTTGGAAAGATAATAGAATGGAATATCCACCAAAAGAACATGTACTACTAAGACTATCTGAAAACACTAATATAGAAATGGCTAAGTATAAAGACATTGTTAGTGAAAGTGGAATAATAGACAAGACGGATATAAGAAAGATACATCAACGGCTAAATTACTCTAATACTATGCTAGAAATAATGAGTAATGTAACACCCTAACTTTTACCTAATATGCTCGAGTTGCATTCGGCTAGTTATTAGCGGTTACGTCTTTTTCAGAACTTGACTTGGCTTTCTTTAAAATACGAGTACTAAAAATACAACTAAATTTTTCTTTTTGAACTTAAGACTTAAAATACGAGCCACGCATGCGCATAGGGACCGACTTCTAAACAAGAAACATAACAACCAGGTATACCTCACCATAACAATCATACATAAACCATAGAATAAACACAACATAACTTGTAGTATTATATTATAATCATAACAAAACAACGATGCCCTTATAAATATAAAGACACCTCAAGATACTAGATACATCAAGCAAGGTTAACTAATACTAAACATAATTATAAACGGGCTAGACTAGTCTTCAAGCTTCCATTGCGCCCTAATCCAATGTGCGTAATTCTACGACTCACGCTTCAAGGAAATTCATGAACATCCACATCAATCCGTCTGGAGACGACATGGGAGGGAAAGACAAAAGGGGTGAGAATACTTAGACAAGATTCTCAGTAGGCTCCCGACTTTAACACAAGTGTCATCGTTCGTCGCCCAGCCACTTTGGTTTCATTATGAAAGAGGTATACATGCATAGGTTCAATTTTAATTTCTCAAATCCTATTATCCGAAGTGGGTTCCTTTTAGCATGAGTCTTCATGGTATGAATACAGCAAATATTTTATGTATGCATGGCAATACTTGAGCATGACAGTACACATAGATAACACATATCACTTAATCAAAGCATCAATGAAACATATGCATGTGCATCTTTTACTTTTTCATACTTGAACTCCGTGAGTTCCTTTCATAACTTTTTCCATTTTTCCACCCTCATCATGGTCACCAAAATCCACCCAACATGCCGACCCCGGCGATTTTAACATGGTCACCAAATCTCCTAATCACCTATCGCCTAGGAATGAGCTCATCCTAACTAGCCGTCGCTAGATTCATACGGGGTAAAAAGGGGAACATATCTCTTTTCCTTGGATCACCCCGTACAACCCTTAACTCGGGAAGTTATAATGGGATCATTTCCTCTTTATCATATCTTGTATGAATGCAACATGAGCATGCAACCATAAAACCTCGTATCATATATCCTTATGCATTGTAAACATAGCATACCACATCATCATAGCAACATACCACAAATACACATATAGCCTCAAGTTCACGATATTAACATATTCACATCATCATAAGTATACCCACACGGCCTCATGCTCGCATCACAACCTCCTATCTCATGATGTCTTATGCTTTGGCCCTTACGGGTCTTAGACTTGTGTTCTAATTATTCTAACCTTCATTAAGGACTTTTATAACACCTAAGCGATCATTACCTATAATGATCACTAAGTTCTAGGCATACTAAAAATTCCAAACAGCATTATGTAACTTGGGCAAAAAATTTACCTTATGATTATGGGGTTCTAGACCGTTTAGACCCTTTTAAGATCCGTCTTCGCCTACGGCTTTATAATTAACTCCTAAACCAATTATGAGAGATTCCTACACATGTTCACTAATTATAAACCACTTTCCTTAGTTTTAAGCATGCTGGAACAGAATGCATATCTTGTGCATTTAAGTGTTCTAGAATTCTCATTTTTAATCCTTTCAAGTTACTTATTCATTTCTAACTTCTCTAAATCGTTCCTTGCTCCACTCAAACATAATTTTACACATTGTAACACCATAAAACAGAAATTATACAGTGGCCAAACATAAGAGGGCAGAACCGAAATGTAAAGCCCATAAAATCACATAATCTCATGAACTAAAATGCATACAAGTTGCTAGTTTCTCTTGGAATCATTTTAGGAACTCAAAACTCTTTTAGAAACCAATTAATCTCATTAAAATCATTGAGATCCAAATAAGTTCAGTAGCTAAATCATTTTAATCATAAGGGGGATTTAAAACTTAAAACTATGTTCACAAGGTTCCTTAGAACCTCCTAGGCTGGAAAATTTCCAAGACATAGGCTATGGACCCTTGCGTCTTGATGAACTCATACAAGGTCCATCATCATCATCTCAAGGCCGAAATGGCACCCTTGAGACATCTCCATTTCTCAAAACTTTATGTGTGATACTTGGGCAAGTCTTTGAGCTCTAGGATTAGTTAAGTGATGGCATAAACTTAAACATGATATGCACTTATTTTACTCTTCATTAGAAAGTAAAGTGAGAGCATAAAATAAATATGATGCAACCTCATTATTATCTTAAAAATTAAGTGATGACTTGAAATATAAACATGAAATGCAAGCTTGAAATTTAGACATGATAATGCAAGTCCATTAATTACTCTTGAGGGTTTAGTGATGACATTAAAATAAACATGCTATGCAAGGCATAAAGGTAAACATGTGTGCAACTCATTTTATCTTAACTAAGAACTCTTACAAGACTTTAAAGGAACATCATAACCTTAACCCAATATGCATCTTAACAACATAAAGTGAGCTTTAGAGTTCTTGGCACCTAGACCTCAAGGAAGTCTTTGGTTTTGAACTTCATCATCAAGCTCAAGAAAATGGACACAAAGTTTAACACTTTGTCTAAACAAAACACTAAGAACTAAGTCATATTCTTTATTTTATTGCTCATGGGCTTCAATCTAGAGTAAAACTCTTAGAATGGCCGACCAACTTTAAGGTTGGCAAGGGTAAGCTTAGAGCTCTTTGAAAACATAGGATTAATTTTCTTTAACAAAACCTTTGTGATCTACTTAACATTTTTAGCAAACTTTATTCAAACAAAGGAAAATGAAACCGAAATCAGGAGGAGGAAAGGAAGAGAAAAACCAAAACCTTGAGGGAAAAGGAAAAGAAATCGAAAACTTTATCAAAGAAAAGAAAGAGATCAAGGCATGTATGGTCCAAGACCAAGTTGTTTCAAGCTTTAGAGGTTTCTCACATGACAAAAACAAGTCATTATCTTGAAACCCATCATCAAGCTCAAGTTTCTCCTCATAAAAAGTGTAACACCCTAATAATTAACCCAATACGCCTAGGTCATCTGATTAATTACTAGACTTTACTCTTTGCTTCAAGTTCCTTAATCATGCTTTGAAAATACTTAGTGAAATTCCGAGCCATTTTTTTAAAAAAAAACATAATTGAAAGCGTGAGCTGCACATAATGTGAACGATAATAAAGATAAAGCAAAAAACGACGGACATATCATGAAGAACACATCATATTGGCTCCATCATATGACATCCATAATTACATTTCACATAGATATTTTGCCTACCAATAGAGTTAAGCTAGATGTAGGCAATCAAACAAAACATAAATAATATATGGATGGAAAAACATCTATTAACGGCACTTATTTATAACACTCAGAGATAGGAATAGATATCAAGTTCACGCTCAAGGTCTAACGATACGTTCCTCAAGGATAATAAGCTGGTTCACAAGATCACGTACATCTACCAGGTGAGAGCATCAACGGGAATCACGAACATCACCATCACTTTCTGAAGACGAGATGGAAAGAAAGAAAGAGGGAATGCGAAACTTATAAAAGAATCTCGTAGGTACTCACCTCGTATGCATCGTGTCATCATCATCGTCCCTCAGAACCTCGGTTTCATTATGAAAATGTGAGCATGCTAAGATTCATTTATTTAGTTCGGAAATATACTTACCGAGGTCCGTTCATTTTAATCATGCATTTTATAATGCATCATAATCTTAGCATGTCATGTTTATAATGAACTTTTCCTTTCATATATAATAACATAATTATGCATAAGACCACATCATATTCCTCATCGTCATATCATAAATATTATGCATAGAAGAATATCATATTTCTCATCATTATCTCATATATACTATGCATAGAAGAACATCATAATCACATAATACGTTACTTAGTTCCTTAGGTGACTAAAGTTACTTTCATCATCATTTTCCTGGGCCACCCTATACTCCACCCTTTTGGGAGTGATCTAGGTTATGAGCTCATACCTTATTAGTCGTCACTAGCATATACTTATCCCTTTTGATAAGTTAAAATCCAAACTACCCTTTTGAGAGAACGGTTTAGGGGGAATCACCTTTCACCACCTATAGTCTGATGGGTCCAAAGGATCATTTTCTCATAACTTTAAGTCACCATTAAGTCTTTGCATGTTATATCATAATACAATTCTCAATTCGTAATCATTCATAACATTTTCTTGTTTATAGTCTTATTCTGGAATAATATATATACAGACTGTAATCATGCATCTTGGGAGATTCCAAAAGAAGATAGGTCACAAATGGACACGCTTAAATACCAAATCTTTCCTAGCCAAAACCTTTCCAAATTACACTTTACAGTAATATACTTTCTTTTAGGCAACAAGGGTAAATTTTTAAATAACAAAGAATATTTCATTATTTCATGCATAAGCATTCTCATTGTTTGCAACAGCAACTATAACATGCAAGCCCAGAAATTATTCAATGACGTCAAATACTTAATAAGCTTCAAATCACTACATAGACTTATCATTTAAAACATCAAAGAGGCATCATTATAAATCTTTATTGAAAAGTTGTCTTAAAAACGAAACTCTAAATCGGGCAACCTTAATTATTGAACTAATTAATTATGCATCTAAGGGATTTATTACCATCAATTATAAGTCCTAAGAATGTTATTAGACTATATGGGACAGCATAACGTAAGTTGTTCTTAAGGTTTCAATATGTAGAAGTTGCATTTTTAACCCTTCTCATTACCGGCCCTATGATGCTAAAATTAATTACTAAACCAATTATGAATCATTCTCCCTTATATAAACATGATAAAATCTGGTTCTTAAGGCCACTAAAGGCTCTACAGAATGCATAAATTTCATTCTCTAAAGTTCTAGAAATCTTGCTTTTACGGTTTTCTAGGAAGCAAGTTTTATCTCTAACATGCATAGAATCATTCTTTTGATGAGGACACGGCTATGGCAAGGACAATAAGGCACTTCAAGGACTTGGGGGACCTATGACAAGATCAAGGGCTAGGAAAGCAAAGGAGGCATTAAAACAAGTTGTAGCAACAATTTCTTGGAGGCTGCCCCTAAGTTGGAAGACTTGAAGCCCAAAATGGTGCATTGCATTGCCCCACTTGAAGACCCCTGATGCTATATGGGCTGACACCATCTTTTTAAGCCTTTTTATGTTACTAAATAAAGTTTGTAATAAGTATATTTGGGCTGTCCTATGGGCATACGAATTTAGCTTGGATTTTGGGTTGTTTTCTTTAATTTTTATTAAGTTTTTAAGTGGGCTGAAAGGCCCATATGAGGGAGCATGAATTTTATCCATGTTGGGCTGAATTAGTAAGTTGTTGGGTTAGGTCTAAGCAAATTTGTAAGTTGTTGCTCATTATAAAAGGCAAACCCTAACTTTTGGAGAGCAATTCAGATCATATTTGCTTGTGAGGCTTGCTCTCTCTTGGTTCTTCATAGAATTCTTGAACTTATCAAGGGTGCTCATCCTTGTGGCGTTCCTAGGCTTATCAATCTCTTGATTGTGGCGCCTTGTTTACTCTCGTCCATATCTCAAGATATAAATCAGATTTCAATGATTCTTGAGCCTAAATTGGTTTCAGAACGTTAATTTCTCTCGTTTTGAATCGTCGAATGCAAGACCTGTAGCTTGAGATAAAGCATGTTAATTTCGGATTGTATGGTGTTTTCCAATCTTGGTAGATCCTTCTTGTGATTCATGGAGTTTGGATCATATCACTTTAGCAATCAACCATAATTATCACAACTTCAAACATATTAAACCATCATCATCCAGTACTACTAAACTTGGATTAGTGGCTGAATCATGAACCTCACATAATTGCTTAAAATCACATTTTTAAGTACAAGTAAGATACTAGTATCCGTAAAATCTTTGCAAGGCCTTAAAACCCTTTTAAAAACTAATTCTTTTTGTTACTCTTGAAAGAAATTTTAGAACTAAATCAGTAGCTTGTTTAAAATCACTTTAGGCCTACCTTAATCATGAGGCCAATTTATACATTGAAAGAATCCTCACGATTAAAATTTTCACTTAAGATAAAAGGAGCAAGTCTTGAGCTTTAGAGATTTAGGTGATAACTAGAATCATAAACATGCTATGCAACCTCATTTTAATCTTGTCTTTATAAGGTGATAACTTGGAATTATAAACATGATATGCAAGAAACTGAAGGCGATAGTCCGCTGGACCAGTGGAGGGAGAAGAGACTCTTAAGAAACCAGAGTGGCGGTAGTCCGCACTGGACCGGTGAAGGGAGAAGAGAATTCTTATTACATCTTATTAAGCTCCAAACTCAAGACTTTTTAAAGAATGATTTCTTTGGCTCCCATAATCTTAAGGAAGCTTTAGAGTTTTTATTACCATGGTTCCAACTTTGCTTGTGATACTTGGGCAAGTCTTTTAACTCTAGGATCTTTAAGTGATGACATAAAATAAACATGTCATGCATTGATTCTTTTAGCCATTATAAAATAAAGTGAGAGCATAAAATAAATATGAGATGAATCCTCTTTATTATCTTTGAAGATTAAGTGACAACTTGAAACATAAACATGAAATGCAAGCTTGGAAATTTAAACATGAATATGCAAGTTCATTTATTCATTCTTGAGAATTTAGTGATGACATAGAAAGTAAACATGGTTATGCAAGGCATAAACTTAAACATGGATGCAATTCATTTTATTTCTTTACTAGAGCTCCTCCAAGACTTTAGAGAAATATAAATTCAACCCAATATATCTTAGCAAGACAAAGTGAAAAATACATATTTCAAGTTCTAAACTCAAGATCTTTATTTTTACATCATAAAAACATCATTCTTTAAAGTTTTGCATAAGTGGAATGTTCAAGCTTTAGAGGCCTAACTTGTGATGGATTTACAACCAACACTCAAGGTCTTCATCATCAAGCTATCATCATATTCCCATATAGGCCTTATGGCCGAAATGTTCAAAGGAAAAGAAAGAAGAAAACCGAATGGAAAAGCTAGAGAAAGTCCATGAAATCATCATTTTGAACAGAACAACACTTAGCAAAGCATAGAAATAAGCTTAAAGACAACTCCCTACCTAATTTTATTTGAAGGAAAGGAAAAGAACTTGGTTTCCTTGAGTGAAATGAAAGAAAATCTCTTTGAGAAATGGGAGAAGAAGTTTCAGCTAAGAGGAGGAAGAAAGAAAGCTTTTGGTGCTTCTAAAAACTAGAATTGTGTAAGTTATGAACTAAGGCCTCTAACACTCCTTCAAGCATGCCTATTTATAGAGATTTTGAGGCTATAAATGGACAAAGGGAGGAGGAAGGCTGGTGGAATTTCAAAGGGAACAAAGGGAGGAAAACATGGATTCAAGACAAGTTGTATGAATTTAGGGAATTATGTTTCATGGTGACATTTTGGCATTTTGTTTTAGTGCATTATTTAGCAATATTCTGATGCATTATGGCTCCATAATTTCAGCCATTTGCAGCCCATGGAAGAGAAATTTGTGTGTTCCATGTATTATTTAGGTGTAGGTAAAGTATCTTTGCAAATTAGATAATTTGCAATTAAGGGCTTAGGTGAATTAGTAAGCAATTTGGGTGTTTTTAAGCAATTTTAAGTTCTAATCATTCTAAATAAATAATTTTGACTCTAGATTAATAATTAGAATCTAATAACCTTTAATTTGAGCCTAATATTGCTTAGGTTTTGCTATACGAATCAAAAATCTCGAAATTCGCAAAACCACAAAGGAGGGACAAAATGGTAATTTTACTTAAAAATTGCCCGAGACCACCTGAGCTTAACTAATGGTTAATCATAGCTTAAAAACATGTTTTAAAACATTTTAGTGAGGTTCGGGCTAGTCGGCATGCAATTGAGTTAAAATAGCCGCAAGGGCGTTTTGGTCATTTCGCGTAAAGCTCAAAATTAGGATTCTTCTCCTTTATTAACACACATAACACAAACAATCCCTTATTAACATTAAAACATCCCCTTGAGGACGGGTGGGGCCCACGATCCTCGTTTTTTGAGTAAAATAACCTCAGGGCATTTTGGTCATTTTACACGTACAGAAATCGGGTTTGCAACTCTCGCACAAATTGCTCTTATCCTTTCTTCTAATGTTATATTCCTTTATTGAGGATTGTTTGGTCTCGAATTATATGAAAAATTACCTAGAGTAATTCGGTAATTTCTAAACGACAGTAAAAATCGGAGTGTTATAAAAAGGCCTCTTGGCCGAAATGAAAAAAGAAAGAAGGAAAAGAGTTTGAACCAAGACAAAACTATAACTTTTCTTAAGGAAAACAAGTAAAAACCTTAAAAAAAAACCCCTACCTAAGTAAGTCTTTGAAGAAATGAAAGAAAGCTTGAGTTCTTGAAGAGTTGAGAAGACAAAATATCTTCTTGGATGTGGGTATGTGTTTCGGCCAAGAGGAAGCTCAAGGAAGATGATTTTTCCTTGAGTTTCTAAGCTTGGGAATGGAAAGTTTAAGTGTTTGAGGGATGGTTTAAGGTGAGGGAGTGGTGGTTCAAGGTTGTTGTGGTGGTTTGTGATGGTGGAAAGTCTTCTTTGATGGTGGAGGAAAAAGAACAAGATGAAGAGAAATTGAGAGAAAGAGAGAAAATGCAAGAAAGCTAAACTTGGCAAATGATCCAAAGAGCAACCAAGTCTTCCAATGCTTGGTATTTATAGAAAATTTGCAATGTGGAGGCTGATTTGAGGGGAAATCAGCGCCCTTTTTGGAGGAGGAAGAGGGAGGAAATATCTCTTACAAAGGTATGGCTATAAGCATGGTTGAAGGCATGGTGAGGTATGGGCAAGGGATGGCTTGAAGTATGGTCTTTGAGTGAAACAAAATCAACATGTGACACAAATGGGGAGGATGAATTCGGCCAACATTTTAGCCAGGGGGAGGAGGATAATTTGTCCATGTAATTATGGTTTAATGATATGTTTAGGTGTGTCTTTGATTAGGCTTTTGATTAGGCATTTGCAAGCAAGTGTTTAGGTGAGGTAATTGGCTAATTAAGGTTGTCAATGTAACACCCTAATATTTAACCCAATACGCCTAGGACGTATCAAGATTAATTATTAGTCGTTACTTCCTTTAAAATTCTTTTAGAAATAACTTAGCGGAAAATAGGTAAATTTTTTTTTTGAAATGAAACATGTAAAACAAAGTGCGAGCCATTTGCGCATGACATAAACGAAACGGAAAGCGAAGAATAAATCAAAATACAAATCAAAAGCCATAAAGAACACATCAATCATGAAATCATTCCTCATAACATTAATTAACATAGTTTAGTACATCACTACAGAAATATAAAGGAAAGCATAAAGTCTTACCCATATAGTGGGCAGAGCTTAGTACAATAACAAAAAGAAGAAACATAACAACGAATACATGAAATAGCCCAAAAGATATTCTTAAGCTAGGACTACTCCCTCCCCGAACTATGGATGGTGCTCCTCCTCGTCCTCGATGGTATATATCCAATGAACTGGGCAAGCTCCTCGGGTGCATGAAGACGGAAGGGTGGGCGCAGGCCTCCACGGCATGGGCGCATCTCGGACATCGTGCTAACCTCGCTGCGTCACCGTCTCCTCGCTACCCATCCCAATGTCCATCGGTGCAGCGGGCAGAACCCTCCGAAAAAGGATGAGAAGGAGGGTCCTCGACGGGTTCAGTCTCCGAACGTCTCGGGTGAGGCATGTACTGAGGTAGCCTCGTACCGCTGAGGAGGTAGACGGGCGTGATGGTTCTACTCACGAGGTTACGTCCTCTCAAAAATCAGGTCGTCGCCATAGGGAGAAGTCGGGGTGAAGCAAAGCTAGAAAGGAAAGGCAAATGGGCGTCCCATGTATGCAAAAATGCGTATAGCACAACGACCCTCGAAATGGTATGACTGATGATCCGGATTGTAGTGCTCCCACACGGGCGCATCAACAAAAATCACGAACGACGCCATCGCAGTCTGAGACATAACGGAAAGAAACAGAGAGGGTGAGAATCTTGCTAAAGAATCTCAGGGAAATCCTCTATCCTAGTGTCATCGCTTACGTCCCAGAACCTTGGGTTTATTATGAAAAGGTTAAGCATGCATAGGTTCATTATGAAGTTTTCACAAAAGATATTTATCCAAGGTCCATGTCTTTTATAATGAATCTTAATGCATGTATGCAACATAATAGTTCATGGATGCATGGCAGTACTTATAGGCAAACCAAACAATAATCAATCAACATATAAGTGGCATGAAACTTCTCTTTGAACATCATTCCTTCATCTTGATCTTGTGACACCAAACAAAATAGTAACCGCACCCTTTAAACTAGGCTATGAGCTCATACCTTAACTAGTCGTCATCCTCTTGATAAGCGAATCATAAACATAATCATAATCATAATCATCATAATCCCGACTCCAAGAGTATGGGTAGGGGCCTAAGGATCACCCATCATGGGACTTTTTCCTTCTTCAAAACGCATCGACTGGTTAAGCCAACGACTTTGTCCGCTTTGGCTAATGTCTATGCCCTCATAGTTTTACCTTCTCCTCACCAGAGGAGAAGTACGTCTCGGTGTGTCACCTTAAACATCATATTTCTCAAAAACTTTCTTAAGTCTCTCAAATTTGACGGAAATTCGACGGCATAACAGCTACTCTCCGAATTTCCTCAAATTTGAGTCATGCCACATAATCTCAATCACATGCATCATTCTCATGGAACTTTCTCAAATTAATAACTTTCTAGTTCACATGAGCATATTCCTCAATCTCATTCATATTTCGAAACCTCATGCATCTTAAATACAACACTTCATCATATCAACATATCAATTATTCACATAAGGTTTCATACTTGAAATGTAATCATATTCACGTCATTAAGAATATACTCTCTCGGTCTCATGCTCACATCACACCTCCTATCTCATGAGTCTTATGCTTTGGCCCTTACGGGTCTTGAATTTTTGTTCTAGTAATCTTATCACCCATTGCAAGTTTTTATCATATTTAGGGGAAAAAATTGTTCTTTATTATGCTTCACTAATTCATCCAACATCATTATATAGATTACTCATCATGATCATCATCCAACTATGGGGATTCTAGAATCTATGCCTTAAACTCTTCTCTAAGTTCTATCTTCGCCTAAGATTCTATGTTCAACTCCTAGGCATAATCACTAGCTATGAACCATCTTTCTTAAGCTCAATTATGCTGGCAGAAGTTATTATTCTTGTGTCTAAGCACCTTAAGATTCTAGTTCTACATTCTTCCTATTTGTTTAGTCTTCCCAATCCTCTAAAACATTCCTCACTTCGCTCAAGCATAACATTACGCATTCTAACTCCTCAAACAGAATTTATCCAGTGGCCACAAGGATAAGACAGAAACCAACAATGTTCATCACACATAATCACATAAACTCATGTTATAAGTGCACACGAGTTGCTAGTTTTCTCTTGGGACAATTTCAGGAGCAAAAAGGTGTTTTGGTAATCAATTACATGCCTAGTAATCGATTACCAGGAGCCAAATTTATTCTGGGTCAAAAAACTGGGTAATTGATTACATACAATGGTAATCGATTACTTAGGTAAATCTCTTAGGAAAATAAAGAACATCGGAGTAATCGATTACACTAACAGGTAATCGATTACACTGCAGTAATCGATTCCAAGTTTTAAGGAAGGTTCTGGGCATGAAGAACAGCCTTTGTAATCGATTACATTGTCTGGTAATCGATTTACCAGAACCAAAAGTCCTTCAAAAAACTCTGGTAATCGATTACATAAGCTGGTAATCGATTACCAGAACCTCCGGAATTTGAGAAAACATGATTTTTGACACATTTCAAACTATTTAAACACCTTGAGACCTCATAAAACATTTTTCCAACATTTTTCTGAAATCATCCCTACATTTTACAAAATCAAACCATCATTGAATCATACTAAAACATATTCATCTCCTTTTTATTAGAGATCCCCTTTGAGGATACTTAGGGCAAGTCTTTGAGCTCTAGAGTATTTAGGTGATAACATAATCTTAAACATGCTATGCACTTCATTTTACTCTTCATTACAAAGTAAAGTGAGACATAAAATAAATATGAGATGCAACCTCATTATTATCTTTAAGGATTAAGTGATGACTTGAAATATAAACATGAAATGCAAGCTTGGGAATTTAAATATGATAATGCAAGTTCATTCATTTATCTTTGTGAAATTAGTGATGGCATCAAAATAAACATGAGATGCAAGACATAAACTTAAACATGAATGCAACTTGTTTTATCTTAACTAGAGCTCTTACAAGACTTTAGAGGAACATCAAAGCCTTAACCCAACATGTATCTTAACAATGGAAGGTGAGCTTTAGAGTTCTTAACACCAAGTCTTCAAAGAAGTCTTTGGTTTGAACTTCATCATCAAGCTCAAGAAAATGGATTAAAACAAAAACATCAACACTTTAACAAAACAAACATAAATAGAACTACTCATATTCTTTATTTTATTGCTCATGGGCTTCAATCTAGAGTAAACTCTTAAAACGACCAACTTTAAGGTTGGCAAGGGTAAGCTTAGAGCTTTTTGAAATCTTAGGATTAATTTTCTTAACAAAACTTTTGTGATCTACTTTACAATTTTTAGCAAACTTTGTTCAAACCAAAGCAAAGGAAACTGAAATCATGAAGAGGAAAAGAAAAGAAAACCACAAACTTTATCAAGGAAAAAGGAAGAAATCAAGGCATGTATGGTCCAAGACCAAGTTGTTTCAAGCTTTAGAGGTTTCTCACATGACAACAACAAGTCATTATCTTGAAACCTCATCATCAAGCTCATGTTTTCTTTATAAAAGGCCTCTTGGCCGAAAAGAAAAAGGGAAGAGGAAAAGAGTTTGAAACCAAGAGAAAGCTAGAACTTTTCTTAAGAACACAAGCCAAAACATTAAAAAAAAACCCTACCTAAAGAAGTCTTGAAGAGATGTGAGGAAGCTTTGTTTTCTTGATGAAATGAGAAGGAAATCCTCTTGAAGTTTTGAGGAAGAACTCAGCCAAAGTGAGGGAGTTTGAGAGGAAATGAGAGAATTTTGCAAGAAGTGTAAACTTAACAAATGAACCAAAGTGTGACAAGGTTCATCAAGGCTTAGTATTTATAGAAATCTTCAACAATGAGGCTTCCATGGGGGGAGGAAAGTCACTTGAGGGAGGAAGGAGAGGAAATATCTCTTACAAAGGTATGGTTGAAGGCATGGTGAGTTATGGGCAAGGCATGGGCAAGGTATGGTGGAAAGCATGGCTCTTTTGTGTGTAAAATAAATCAACATGTGAGGAAAATGGGGGAGATTTTCGGCCAACACATCAGCCAAGGGGAAGGGATTTTGTTCATGTAATTGTGGTTTAAGTGTGTCTTTGATTAGGCTTTTGATTAGGAGTTTGTAAGAAGGTGTTTAGGTGAGGTAATTGGGTAATTAGAAAGGTCAAGATTGATTAGGAGTGGTCATACTAGATTAACAAATTAAATTCATTTCTTAGTCAAATGAGGTATGGCACAATTCCTTAATTTAAGGAATTGGAGAGAGAAAACACTATTCAAGATTCCATGACTAGGAATCTTGAATTAAAGAATGCAATTAGAGTTTATCTAAGCAATCTTAGGTTCTAATTAACCTTAATAAATTATTTTGACTCTAGATTAATTATTGAAATAAATTAATCTTCGATTAGAGCCTAATATTGCTTAGGTTTGCTTAATTGCGTCATTAGGCTCACTGTACATGTTCTAGGGGCAAAATGGTAATTTAGCACTAAGTACAGGACCTTCCGGCCCGACTAAACATCAAACATTACTTAAAAACATCATTCTAAACTTCTTGGAAATTCGGGTCAACGGCACCTTTTAGGATAGACACAGGGGTATTTTGGTCATTTTGAGCCGAAAGTTCAGAAACGAGATTTCACCTCAATATCATTCATAACAATATAATCCCCTTTAAACATTGAGTTGACCCATTCGAGATGGGCAACTGTCCTAAAATTCTGGGTAAAATGACCTTGGGGCATTTTGGTCATTTGTACTTAAACGGCGGAAATTGAGGCATTACAATTAGACTTGATTAGGAGGGTAATCTTGCTAGATTAATAATTTAAAATCATTCTTTTGGTCAAATGAGGTATGGCACAATTCCTTAATTTAAGGAATTGGAGAGAGAAAACACTATTCAAGATTCCATGACTGAATCTGAATTAAAGAATGCAATTAGAGTTTAACTAAGCAATCTTAGGTCCTAATTAACCTTAATAAATTATTTTGACTCTAGATTAATTTGAAATAAATTAATCTTCATTAAGCCTAATATTGCTTAGGTTTGCTTAATTGCCATTAGGCTCACTATACACTATTCTAGGGGCAAAATGGTAATTTTGTACCAAAATACCCGGACCAACGGCCCGACTAAACATCAAACATCACTTGAAAACATCATTCTAAACTTTCTGGAAGAATTCGGGCTTAAGGCACTTTTCAATGTAAAACGCAGGGTTATTTGTCATTTTGAGTCGAAAGTTAAGAAAATGAGATTTTCACCTTGATATCAAACATAACAATTATAACCCCTTAAGCATTGAGTTGACCCATTAAAATCTCTGGCTGTCCTGAATTCTAGGTAAAAAAATGGCCTAGGGGCATTTTGGTCATTTGTACTATCGCAGAAAATCAAGGCGTTAAGTAATCAGTAACAAGAATTGAAGGAAAAAGTGAACAAAATAGTACTAGTTCAACTAGTTCAAGTCGTTAAAAATAATTCAATCCCAAGATTAATAGAAACTCCTATTTATAAAATAGAAAGTAGTTTAGGAATTCTAAAACCCAATAGGAAAATAGAAATGGATATAGAAGATATTAAAGAAAAAACTTAAAGAATTAAATATTACTAAAAAAGAGATAAATACCTTAGATTAGAAATAATGAAATTAACTACTCATAGAGTAAATCCTAGAATTGAAATTATTATCCTAGACCTACCCCCTGATATAGGTTATGAAGAAAGAGGTATGCAGTATCAAAATACTTATTAAGGTGGAAATATAGAAGAATGGAATATAGATGGAATGAGCGAACAAGCAATATTAGATCAAACCTGCCAAATAGCTATGTTTTCTAAGCTTTAAAATCTAGCGGATTTCTGAAAGAAACTGCCCTAATAATAATACATGGATATACTAGACAATTAAAAGGATGGTGGGATAATTTCTAACTCAAAATAGAGAAACCATATTAAATAGTGTAAAACGGGAGGAACAGAAGTAATTTCAGATGCGGTAACAACCTTAATTGTTTCTATAATTAAAATTTTTATAGGAGATCCTAGTATTTTTAGAGAAAGAATAAGAGCTCAATTATTAAATTGAAGATGTCCAACTATGTGATTATAGATGGTATAAAGATGTATTTATATCTAAAGTTATGATGAGAAATGATGCTAACTCATTTTGGAAAGAAAGATTTATAGTAGCTTTACCTAATCTATTCGTTGTAAAAGTCATACAAAAGTTACAAACTCATTATGGTAGCCAAATCCCATATGATACCTTAACCTTTAGACAAATACATAATATTGTAGTTGAAACAGAATAAAAGTATGTACGGATATGAAGTTACAAAATAAAATGAAAAAAGAAAAAATAACCAATAGAAGGGAATTAGGAACCTTTTGCCAGCAATATGGAATAGATATTTAAAAGCTCCAAGTAGACAACATAAAAGACAAATTAAGAAACAAGGGAAATATGCAAGGTCTAATAACCCTCGAAAATTTTATAAACCACGATATGCTAAAAAAACCCCCCAAAATTATAATAAACCTTATGTAAAGCCAAGACCTAAGAAAGTTATTAAAAAGGAAAATGTATGTTGGAAATGTGGAAAACCGGACATTTTGCAAAAAGTTGTCGGTACAACAAAAAATAAATGAATTAACTAATGAAGAATTAAAACAAACATTATTAAATATATTTATTAATTCAAAACCAGAACCAAATATGAAGAAGAAATTATTAGTGAAGAAGAAACTAAAGATAATGAAAATTTCCAAATAGATAAGGTTTTCTAGAAGAAATAAGAGATAGAGGAAGAAGAAAAATATTGTTTAGGACCAGGACTTTGTAATTGCGAAACTGTATGGATAAAAGTTTAAATGTATTAAACGGTGATCAAATCTAAGTTTTAATATCTATAATAGATAAACTAGAAGATTCCCCATTAAAGAATGAATTTCTACAACGTTAAATGAATTAATTTCTAAAGAAGAAAAGCAAAGAAAAGAAATAACACCCACATAAATGAAAGAAGTATTTAATAGGTTTAAATCCCCTAAAGAAAATGTGACTGTAAAAGATCTAGAATGAAATTAAAAATTTTAAAAAAGAAATTTAGAACTTAAAGAACAAGGTATTAACTTAGAATATAGATTATTAAAATTAGAAGGAGAACAAATAATACATAATCAAAAATCAAAACCTATAATTATAAAAGAACCAGAAGAAAGTTCTACCCCTATATTAATATATTAAGTCTTATAACTACACATAAATGGTGGACACAAATTACTTTGATAATTAAAAATGAGAGATTTGATTTAATAGCTCTAGTAGACTAGTGCCTGATATAAATGCCATACAAGACGGAATAATACCAACCAAATATTATGAAAAAACTACTAAAAATGTATTCAGAAGCAAGTGGAACTGGATTAAAAATTAAGTATAAACTTTCAAATGCAAAGATTTGTAAAAATAAAATTTGTTTTAAGACATCCTTCGTATTAGTAAAAAATATTGTAA
The DNA here is from genome assembly GCA_030441495.1 of Dalbergia oliveri. NCBI lineage: Eukaryota > Viridiplantae > Streptophyta > Magnoliopsida > Fabales > Fabaceae > Dalbergia > Dalbergia oliveri. Next base: position 1,974,531 of record JAMLFY010000018.1, read on the forward strand.
ATACTATAATTTTGGGAAGCCCTTTTATATGTTTATTATATCCATTTGGACTCCTGAAAAAGGTGTAGAAACACATGTAGTACAGATAACCCAATTCTTTTTGAATTCCTAGAACCTCCCAAGAAAAAATAATTAAACCTGTTACAAGAAGTCTCCATATTCAGAAGAAAAATTAGTTCATCAGAAATAAAAACAGATTAATCTTTTACATAAAGAAATTTATTATAAAAAAATAGAAGAACAACTTAGAACCAATAAATTACAAAAAATTATAAAGCATTTTGAAGAGAAATAAAAAAAATCTGTGATAACAATCCAATGGCTTTTCATCATAGGAAAATTCATGAAATATCTTTACCCTATGAAGAAGGATTTAAAGAAAAAGACATACCTACTAAAGCTAGACCTATACAGATGAATGAAGAATACTTAACATCCTAAAAAGGAAATCCAGGAATATTTAGAAAAAGGATTAATTAGACCTTCTAAATCACCCTGGAGTTGTTCAGGATTTTATGTTATGAAAGCATCAGAAATAGAAAAAGGAGCCCCTAGATTAGTAATTAATTATAAGCCATTAAATAAAGTTTAAAATGGATCAGATATCCTTTACCCAATAAAAGTGATTTAATTAAGAGATTAAATAAAGCTAATATATTCTCCAATTTTGATATGAAATCTGGATATTATCAAATATCATAAAAGAAGAAGATCGATATAAGACTACTTTTGTAGTACCCTTTGGAAATTACGAATGGAATGTAATGCCACAAGGACTTAAAAATGCTCCATGAATTTCAAGAAATAATGAATAATATTTTCTATCCATATATGAACTTCTCTATTGTATATTTAGATGACATTTTAATCTTTTCTAAAGGAATTAATCAGCATATTAAACATTTAGAAAAATTTATCGAAATAATTAAAGAAAATGGATTAGTTGTATCAGCTAGAAAAATGAAAATCTTTCAGACTCAAGTAAAATTTCTAGGTTATGAAATACATCAAGGAACATTTACACCTATTAAGAGATCCATAGAATTTACAGAAAAATTTTCGAATGAGATAAAAGATAAAAAACAATTACAAAGATTCTTAGGTTGTTTGAATTATGTAGCAGATTTTATTCCCAATATTAGAGTTATATGTGCCCCGTTATACAAACGTCTTAGGAAGAATCCCCTCCATGGGATGAAGAAATGAGTCAGACCATTGTTAGAGTCAAAAATATTGTTAAAAGTCTTCCGTGTTTAAAATACAGACCCTTCAACCTCCTTATCGTAGAAACAGATGCTTCAATATAGGATATGGTGGGATCCTTAAGCAAGTCCTCCCAAATTCCATAAAAGAGCAAGTTGTCCATATCATTCAGGTATTTGGCATCCAAGCACAAGCAAAAGTATTCCACAATTAAAAAGAAATTTTATCTATAGTATTATGTATTACTAAATTTCAGGATGATTTATTTAATAAATTTTTTTTAGTAAAAACGGATTGCAAAGAGCCCCAAATGTTTTACAAAAAGATGTCAAAAATCTTGTTTCTAAACATATTTTTGCTAGGTGGCAAGCACTTTTGTCTTGTTTTGATTTTGATATCATACATATAAAAGGAGATAAGAATGCTTTACAGATTTCCTTACAAGAGAATTTTTGCAGGGCTCTGCCCACATGAGTTAGAATCCAAACACGAGAGATAATTATGGTCCTCCTAGGAACCATAAAAAAGCATATGTACCAGCTGCATTAAATACGCCTATGACCATGTCACAGGTTGTTAAAAGCTCTCCTGATATATCTTCTCAAAATAAGTTTAAAAGCCCCAGCCGGTAACACCTTCTCAATTATTCTTTACTAAGCCCACATATCAAGACCATCCCTATATTGAAAAACCAAATTCCTTACCAGTCATGGCCATAGAAAAAGAATGGTTTACCTTAACCGAAAACCACGTATAAGAGATATTCCCAAAGCCATTCCACTATGTACCAACCCATCTTCAAAAGACCCAAAAATTTTATGAATATATCCTTGTTGATCCTAATTCTGTAGAAGTTACCCATGTAGTTGATAAAAATGATCCAGGTAAGATCTCCTATTCCAAACTTAAGATTATAAAAATCTTGACCGTAAAAGATTGGAATCAGCCTCTTTACCAACTAAAAGAATTTACTCGAGAATTTGAGCCTCGTATTATAATTACTTTGATTACATAGAAGCCTGGCATCATGTACTAGATTTCTCACCTAATCCCCATTCATGGTTCTTTTGGTTTAAAAAGGAAATCTTTAAAATTCCCTAAATGGTTTCTTAAGTGGTTTCATGATTTTGGACCTATTCAGCCATCTTCCCAAAGAAACAACAATGGGATATGAATATTGGAAAGCTATGACATCCTTTGTACCAGACATGAAATTGATCTCATTTGTCACTTGTCTAGGTGTACCCTGGATAATGCAATGGGAATATAATTCAGCAAAAATGGAAGAAGATAATAGCATTTATTCTTAGTAAAAATTATAAAAGTCCGATGGTGGGAGTATTTGATTTAAAATTAATCAGTAAAAAAACTATTGATGCATGGTTATCCCATTCGCATGATAAAAGACCCCCATCCTCATCAAGCACCTCAAAGGGCTGAACTTCAAAAAGAATCCAGTTTTAGCACAAAAGCAACAATTATTAGTAGCACTAGCTCCAGCCACTTAGAAGAAGAAATTCAAGAATAGATTAAAGCAATATCAGCAAAGTCAGAAGACGACAAATAAATTTGTTCTAGTCTAGGACATTATTTTGAAGATACGAAAGAGGTAATCTGCAATAAATCTGGATAAGAATCAACCAAAGTGTCGGCAGCATCTTAGAACAGTGAAAGACAAAATCACAAAAGAAGAACAAGACAAGTGTGATGATGAAGCATAAACCAATTTGTCAAAAAGCCTAGATATAGAGCTAATTATTACACATGTAAAAGTCAAAAGGCTATAAAATAAAAGTTACTAGCCTTGTCCTTTGTAATAATGTAAGAATCTTATAAACTCATCATGATGTAAGCAACATAGTGCAATTGGCCTCTATAAAAGGCTAAGCCAAGGTAGTAGCAAGACATCGGAAAAAAAACCTCACTAAGCCTTAGCATAAGCTTTGAGTAATAGCCTTCCCAGTCCCTATATAGAACCCCTCTTATATCATATTTGTGCAAACCCTGAAGCATTCAATAAAGTTTTGAAGTTTACCAGTATCATTATCTTGTAAGTTTTATGTTAAATTATGTTTCCTTGTTATAGATTACGAAGAGCATTGAGAAGATTGAGAAAACATGAAAAAGATATATTAGATACTATTGAAGAATTTGAAAATCATCCTTTTCCCCAAGACCAAATATTATTAGATCAATTATATGATATGTTTTTAACTATTGATGAAAGAAAGAGCTATATTAAAAAGATTTTAACTAGTATGAGTTATTTTTAAATGTATCCTTTATATGTTTTGAGAATACAACTTAAAAATTTACATCAGTTGTGGATTCAAACTTTATCTTGACATATTTGATTTAGAACACCTACAAGCTACTTTTGAAAATATTAATCACTTGAACAATCTTTATCTTCAACTTTCAAGTATTGAATATAAAATAAAATTAATTAAATACGATTTGTCTATCCTCACTGCCTAATCAGTCCCCCTTCAGTTTTTCGATCCTAGAGAAAGTGGTATCAGAGCCAAAAGTGGTGGAGAGAGGTAGGTTATTTCAGTTTTGTCTATATTACTGTTAAATTATTTCTTTAGCTAAGTTTAGGGAGTTGTATGCCTTAGTAAGAGCTTTGCAAACTTGGCAACACTATCTTTTGCCTAAAGAATTTGTGATTCATAGTGACCATGAGTCTTTGAAATATTTGAAAAGGCAAGGAAAGTTAAATAAAAGACATGCAAAGTGGGTTGAATTTCTTGAATAATTTCCATATGTGGTGAAACACAAAAAGGGTAAGGCCAATATTGTGGCGGATGCACTTTCAAGAAGATATTCTTTACTTTCTACCCTTGAAACAAAATTGTTTGGTCTTGAATGCATTAAAGATTTACATGAGCATGATAAGGATTTTTCAAATATCTATGCTAATTGTGTGCATTCAGCCCAAAATGGATACTTTAGGCACCAAGGATTTTTGTTTAAAGAAAGAGATTGTGTGTGCTAAAAAGTTCCATAAGGGATTTGCTTGTGAAGGAAGCACATGAAGGGGGTTTAATGGGGCATTTTGGAACCAAAAGGCTTTAGACATGTTGCATGAACATTTTCATTAGCCTCATATGAAGTATGATGTGCAAAAATATTGTGCAAAATGCATTGTGTGTAAAAAGTCAAAATCCAAAGTGATGCCTCATGGACTTTATACTCCTTTACCTATTATCGATTTACCTTGGATTGATTTGTCTATGGACTTTGTTGTGGGATTGCCTAGATCAAGGAATGGTAAAGATTCAATTTTTGTTATGGTAGATAGATTTTCCAAGATGGCTCATGTTATTCCATGTAAGAAAATTGATGATGCTTGTCATGTTGCAGATTTGTTTTTCAAAGAAGTGGTGAGACTTCATGGTCTCCCAAGGAGCATTGTTAGTGATAGGGACTCCAAGTTCCTAAGTCACTTTTGGAGGACTTTGTGGGGAAAGCTAGGAACCAAACTTCTTTTCTCCACTACTTGCCATCCTCAAACGGATGGGCAAACTGAAGTTGTGAATAGGACACTTTCTTCCCTTTTAAGGGCAGTAATTAAGAAAAACATCAAGTCATGGGAGGAGTGTTTGCCTCATGTGGAATTTGCTTATAATAGGGCAGTTCATAGTGCTACCCAATATTCTCCTTTTGAGGTTGTTTATGGTTTTAATCCTTTAACTCCTCTTGATTTATTGTCGTTGCCTAACTCTTCAATTTTAAAGCATAAGGATGGTAAGGCCAATGCTGAATATGTGAGGAAGATACATGAACAAGTGAAGGTCCAAATTGAAAAAGGACCGAAAGCAATACAAGACAAGCCAACAAAGGGAGGAAGAAGGTGGTATTTGAACCTGGAGATTGGGTTTGGGTACACATGAGGAAAGAGAGGTTTCCTTCTCAAAGGAAATCTAAACTTCAACCAAGGGGGGATGGACCATTTCAAGTAGTGGCCAAGATAAATGACAATGCGTACAAGTTGGATATTCCAAGTGAGCATGGTGGTATTAGTGCAACTTTTAATGTGGCTGACTTATCTCTTTTGATGTAGGTGATGAAGATTTCAATTCGAGGTCAAATTCACTTAAAGAAGGAGGGAATGATATAAGCCCAATGGAGACCAAATTGGATCAAGAAGCCATTCAAGGTCTTGGTGGTCCAATGACAAGAGCAAGAGCTAAGAAAGCCTAACATGCTCTAACTCAATTGGTGGTTCACTTAATGGACACAAGCCCAAATACAAGACAAGGAGACAATCAGCCCAAGTTAATCACTTTGCTCATCCAATTTGAAGAAGCATGATTTGTGGGGCATACTCTTGAAGAAAAAGTCTAAGTCTTTTAATTTTTTTTTCTCCTTTTAATTCAATAAAGTGTGAGAATTATGAAAGTGGGTCCATTTTGCAAATTGGTGCATCTCACCTTTCCTAATCTACACGTGAGTTTAGTGATAGGTTGAGATTCCTAGATGTTAATTGTGGGGTTACACCTGATTGGTGGCTGAATTAAAATAGGTGTTAAAGTGAGTCATTAATGTCATAATTAGGCCATTCAAGTGGAGGTTATATTTTTGTCTTTGGATGCCAAAAGCTTGGCTGCCCTCACTATTTGTAAACGTGAATTTCACTTTTGAATGGACTTTTTAGATGTTATTTTTGGATCAAAATCCATTCTGGTGAGAATATTGTTCTCCTAGGTTCTTGGTTGAACCAAGATAAGTTCTTATCAAGAATCCAAGATTCTTGTGGCAAACATCATTAGGCTTATCAAACACCCTTGTTTGTGGCGCCTATATCATTCCTTTCTCATCCATTTTCTTCTTTACCTCTTCACCTTTAACTTTGCTACAATTCAGAAATCAAATTTTGTGTTGTTCTAAGAAGTATTTTGCGCAACTTATGTTCTAAATTCAACCAAAAAAGATCATTCCAAGGCAACCTACCATTTGGTTGTCATCATTAAGAAAGTGTGAGCATGCAATATATATATCAAAGGTTCATTTTAAAGTTCAAAATTATCCTTCCGAGTAGGTTTATTTTATTATTCAATCACTTAATATACACATGTAATACTACTCAATAGCATAGTATTGCATTATGAAATATACGTGCCCTCATAAATCAGAGGGGACTTTTCGTACCCTTTACACATAAAAGGAGACTTTCCGTGCCCTTACAAGAAAAAAAGGGGACTTTCTCGTGCCCTTTACACATAAAAGAGGACTTTTTATCTACTTAACATATACATCATCATCAAACTTATATAAGTATCCGTTCACAATATAAATTTCAATCAGGTCTCATAAACTAATCTTTTAGGTGGCTAGCATGCATTCACGTACATCATACTTGAACCAAATGTCATTACTTTATCAATTCAAGGTTTGGGTTCATCTCTAGCAATTAGGTAAATTTCACATCATTGTATTATAAATTTATTTGCACATCAAACGATCAATTCAGAGGCTATCAAAATTTTCTAAGACACTTCAATGTGTCCACAAAGGTCCATAAAAATTTTAGATGAAAAAGAGTTCTTTAACTATGTTAACAAAATTAGACAAATTTAGAGGTCAGAAACCCCTATTTACAATCAACGCCATAGTTCCCAATTTTATTACCCAACCAAATGAACATATCACATCATACAAAAATTCATGGTTGGACTTCAATATGTCCTTAACACCCTATAAAAATTTCAAATGATAATTCAATCATTTGTTATGGTAATAAAATTAGCAAAATTTATAGCTTCCATTCCAAGATTTCAAGCAGCACATAGTTCACTTTGGTTTCTGATTTTTTAAAGCATTAGGAGTCCAAATAAGAACTCAAGAAAATTTTTGGAACTAGCTAGGATATTACCTTCAATATATATTTTTTCTAGCTCATGACAATATCCAAAATTCACTCAAAAATTCATGATCAGTAGCTGTCCATATAGAAACCGAAAATCCAGCACATGACTCCAAACTTGTTTTGCCAAAATGGGTTTTCTAACATCATCCAAACACTCCACCAAAATTAATACATCAATATCAACATATTATCAACCAATATAACTAGAAATTTTGGGCCAAGATCAATCAGAAATGTTTAGAATAAATTTAGAAAGAAAAGGCCAAAGAAAACCCTACTTTGGTGGCTTTAAGGATCTTTGGCTCCAAGGGTAATCCAAGAAGGATTTTGCTCACTTTCAGGGACTCCAAACCACACCAAACGCTTCCTTAGGCAGCAATAGATGAGGTATCAAAGTAGAAATGGTGAGAAATGAAATTCTAATCGGTTAGTTTGATAGATTATGAGGAGTATAACAAGTTTTGTGATAGGATCTTGGAGTTTTAGTGACTTTGAACTAAGGTTTTGCAAGCTTTGAAGCTTGTAAATGGAGGTTTGGAAGAAAGAAACATGGAGGCTTTATTTTTAGAGATCTTGGCCGAAAATGACAAGGGTGGAGTGATAAGGTTGGTGGTTTTATGTTTATCTTGATATAAATATAGTATTTATGTAGGTAAAGTGCAATTTTCTTTCTTTTTGGGAAAAAAAATTATATGAATGGCTAGGATTTGATTGGATAGTCAAAGAATGAATGTTGGCCATCCACTTGGCTCAAGATAAGTGGCTCACTTTAACTTGGTAAACAAGTAGCTTTTCAGTGTTAAAATCGCATACGAAATTACGAACAATGAGATATTGTCTCCTAAGTAAAATATAATAAATGAAAGGTCATGATTGACACTTACTTTCAAGTTTCAATCCTTGTCATCCACTTGGCAAAAAATGGTTGGTAAAGGTTACTTGGCCACCAAGTAATTTGTACGTGTTAAAATCGCACATCAAAACTCTCTCAAGGTAAACACCGTACCCGGGTAGTCAAACATTACCAAAAATAAATTCTATGTAATGTAACACCAATTTTTTCTTTTTAAGTACAAATGACCAAAATGCCCCTAAAGGTATTTTTACCCGAAATTCGAGGAAGCCAAACGGCAGTCCTGAATGGGTCAACTCAATGTTTGAATGAGATATATATGTTATGTTCGATATCCGAGGTGAAAATCTCGTTTTCCAACTTCGGCTCAAAATGACCAAAATACCCTATAGTGTTTTACGCGGGTAAAGGTGCCGTTTAAGCCCGTAACTTTTCTAGAAAGTTTGGAATGATGTTTATAAGTGGTTTTGATGTTTAGTTAACCAAGGAGGGTCCAGGCAGTTTTAGGGCAAAATTACCATTTTGCCCTAGAAGTGTACAGTGAGCCTAATGACGTAATTAAGCAAACCTAAGCAATATTTGTAACACCCCAATTTTCCTGTCATTATTGAATTACCCTAAGTAATTCTTACATAAAATTCAAAACTGAACAATCCTCAATAAAGGAATATAACATTGGAAAAGAGGTTATGAGCGATTCGTGCAAGAGTCGCAAACCCTGAATTTCTACGTATAAAATGACCAAAATGCCCCTAGGTTATTTTCTCAAAAATGAGGATCGTGGGCCCGGCCATCCTCAAGGGGATGTTTTGAGGATAATAGGGGATTGTTTGTGTTATGTGTGTTAATAGAGGAGAAGAATGTCAATTTTGAATTCAACGTGCGAAATGAACAAAACGCCCATTCGTCTTTTAACTTCGATTTGTGTGCCAACTAGCCAGAACCTCACTAAAATGTTTTAAAATATGTTTTTAAGCCATGATTGACCATTGGTGAAGTTCGGATGGTCCGGGCAATTTTTGAGGAAGATTACCGTTTTGCCCTGTCTTTGTGTAGTTTTGCAAATTTTGAGATTTTCGATTTGTCTAACGAAACCTAAGCAATATTAGGCTCAAATTAAAGCTTATTAAATTCTAATTACTAATCTAGAGTCCAAATTATTTATTTAAATTGATTAGAATCTGAAATTGCTTAAAAACACCCAAATTGCTTACTAATTCACCTAAGCCCTTAATTGCAAATTCTCTAATTTGCAAAGATACCTTACCTACACCTAAATAATACATGGAACACACAAATTTCCTCTTCCATGGGCTATAAGGATGAAATTATTGGTCCATAATGCATCAGAAAATTTGTCAAAAAATGCACAAAAACCAAGGTATGAAAACAATGAACCATGAAAACATGATTCCATGTTTTAAGCCACCAAACAAGATGATTTTTCTTCCTTGTTTCCTCCTCAAATTTGGTCAGACTTTCCTCCTCCTCTTGTCCATTTATAGCTTCAAAATATTCTATAAATAGGTATACTTGAGGAGTGTTAGAAGCCTTGAATCATAGTTACACATTTCAGTTTTCCAAAGCTCAAAAGCTCTCATTCTTTTCCTCTTTGGCCGAAACCTTAGCATCAGTTTTTCAAGGAGATTTCATTTCACTCCAGAAACCAAGTTCTCTTCCTTTCCTTCAAAAAAAATTAGGTAGGGTGTTGTTTCTAAGTTCATTTTATGCTATGACAAGTTATGTTTCTAGCTCAAAATGTTGAATCAATGAACCTTTTCTATGGCTTTTTCAATTTGGTTTTCTTCCTTCTTTCTTTTGAGTAATTCGGCCTTATGGCCTAATTTATGATGAGATCATGGTTTGATGATGAGGTCCTTGAGTGTTGGTTGCAAAGTTTTCACAAGTTAGACCTCTAAAACTTGAAGGTCTCACTAGTTTTTAAAGCTTTAAAATTTCGGTTTCCTTTCCTTATTTTTCTTTAATGATTTCGGCCAAATGGCCTAAAAAGGAATATGATGATAGCTTGATGATGAGGACCTTGAGTGTTGGTTGTAAATCCATCACAAGTTAGGCCTCTAATGTAACACCCTAATAATTAACCCAATACACCTAGGTTGTATTGATTAATTACTAGACTTTACTCTTTGCTTTAAGTTTTTAGTCATATCTTGAAAATACTTAGTGAAATTACGAGCCATTTTTTTAAACATAATTGAAAACGTGAGCCGCGCATAATGTGAACGATTTAGCGGAATATAAAAAGACATATTAGAATTTAAATACATCACATAACATCACATTGGCTCCATCATATAACATCCATAATTACTTAACACATAGATATTTTGCCTACCAATAGAGTTAAGCTAGGTGTAGGCAATCAAACCAACATAAATAGTATACGGATGGAAAAATATCCATTAACGGCACCTACTAATAACACTTCAGAGATAGGAATAGATATCCAAGCTCATGCGCAAAGTTAGCGATACGTTCCTCAAGGATAATAAGCTGGTTCACCAGATCAAGTACATCTACCAGGTGAGAGCATTAATGGGAATCACGAACATCACCATCACTTTCTGAAGACGAGATGGAAAGAAAAGAGGGAGTGAGAAACTTATAAAAGAATCTCAGTAGGTACTCACCTCATATGCATTGTGTCATCATCATCGTCCTCAGGAACCTCGGGGTTATTATGAAATAGTGAGCATGCTAAGATTGATTTATTAAGTTCGAAAATATACTTCACCGAGGTTCGTCGGTTTTAATCATGCGTCTTATAATGCATCATAAACTTAGCATGTCATGTTTATAATGAACTTTTCCTTTCATATATAATAACATAATTATGCATAAAATCACATCATATTCCTCATCATCATTTCATAATACTATGCATAGCAGAACATCATATTTCTCATCATCATCTCATAAATACTATGCATATAGAACATCATATTCACATAATGCATTTACTTAGTTTCTTAGGTGACTTAAAGTTACTTTCATCATCATTTTCCTGGGCCACCCTATACTCCACCCTTTTGGGAGTAATCTAGGTTATGAGCTCATACCTTAGTAGTCGTCACTAGCATATACTTATCCTTTTTGATAAGTTAAAATCCAACTCTACCCTTTTGAGAGAACGGTTTAGGGGCAAGAATCACCTTTTCACCACCTATAGTCTGATGGGTCCAAAGGATCATTTTAAGTCACCATTAAATCTTTGCATGTTATATCATAATACAACTCTCAATTCATAATCATCAAGATGCATAAACATTCTCATTGTTTGCAACAGCAACTATAACATGCAAGCCAGGGAATCATTCAATGATATCAAATACTTAATAAGCATCAAATCACTACATAGACTTATCATTTCAAACTTCAAAGAACCATCATCATAAATTCTTACCAAAAATTCTTAAACAAGAAACTTTAGAATCGGTAACCTCAATTATCAAACTAATTAATCATGCATCTAAAGGATTCATTATCATCATTACCATTAATTATAAGCCTTAAGAACATTATTAAACTATATGGGACAGCATAGGCAGCAAGTTATATTTAAGGCTTCACGGTGTGCTAGAAGTTGTATTTTTAACCTTTCTCGTTCCGGCTTTCCTTATGGTGCTAAAATTAATTATTAAACCAATTATGAATCATTCTCCCTTATCTAAACATAATAGAACCTGGTTCTTAGGGCTGCTAAAGGTTCTGGAAGAATGCATAAATTTCATTTTCTAGAGTTCTAGAAATCTTGCTTTTACGATTTTCTTGGAAGCTAGTTTTATTTCTAACATGCATAAAATCATTCCTTCAGCCATAAACCATGATCATCACAACTTCAAACATATTAAACCATCATCATATAGTAGTACTAAACTTAGATCAGTGGCTGAATCATGAACCTCACATAATTGCTTAAAAACACATTTTAAGTACATGTAAGATACTAGTTTCCCGTAAAATCTTTGCAAAGCCTTAAAACTCTTTTAGAAACTAATGCTTTTTGTTAATCTTGAATGAAATTATAGAACTAAATTAGTAGCTATTTAAAAGCACTTTGGGCCTACCTTAATTATGAAGCCGATTTATATATTGAAAGAATCTTCACGATTAAAATTCTCACTTAAGATAAAAGGAGCAAGTCTTGAGCTTTATAGATTTGGGTGATAACTAGAATCATAAACATGCTATGCAACCTCATTTTAATCTTGTCTTTATAAGGTGATAACTTGGAATTATAAACATGATATGCAAGGCATAAACTTAAACATGGATGCAAATTCATTTTATTTCTTTGCTTGTGATACTTGGGCAAGTCTTTGGCTCTAGGATTCTTAGGTAATGACATAATAATAAACATGTCATGCGTTGATTCTTTTAGCCATTATAAAATAAAGTGAGAGCATAAAATAAATATGAGATGCAGCCTTTTATATCTTTAGAGATTAAGTGACAACTTGAAACATAAACATGAAATACAAGCTTGGAAATTTAAACATGAGAATGCAAGTTCATTTATTCATTCTTGAGAATTTAGTGATGACATAGAAAGTAAACATGGTTATGCAAGGCATAAACTTAAACATGGATGCAAATTCATTTTATTTCTTTACTAGAGCTCCTCCAAGACTTTAGAGAAATATAAATTCAACCCAATATATCTTAGCAAGACAAAGTGAAAAATACATCTTTCAAGTTCTAAACTCAAGATCTTTATTTTTACATCATAAAAACATCATTCTTTAAAGTTTTGCATCAAGTGGAATTTTCAAGCTTTAGAGGCCTAACTTGTGATGGATTTACAACCAACACTCAAGGTCCTCATCATCAAGCTATCATCATATTCCCATATAGGCCTTATGGCCAAAATGTTCAAAGGAAATGAAAGAAGAAAACCGAATGGAAAAGCTAGAGAAAGTCCATGAAATCATCATTTTGAACCAAGAACAACACTTAGCAAAGCATAGAAATAAGCTTAAAGACAACTCCCTACCTAATTTGTTTTGAAGAAAAGGAAGAGAACTTGGTTTCTTTGAATGAAATAAAACAAAATCTCCTTGAAAAACTGAAGCTAAGGTTTCGTCAAGGGAGGAAAGAATGAGAGCTTTTGAGCTTTGGAAAAACTAGAAATATGTAACTATGATTCAAGGCTTCTAACACTCCTCAAGTAAGCCTATTTATAGAAGATTTTGAAGCTCATAAATGGACAGGAAAAGGAGGAAAGTCTGACCAAATTTGAGGAGGAAACAAGGAAGAAAAATAATCTTATTTGGTGGCTTAAAACATGGAATCATGTTTTCATGGTTCCTTGTTTTTATACCTTGGTTTTTGTGCATTCTTTGAAAAATTTTCTGATGCATTATGGACCAATAATTTCGTCCATTACAGCCCATGGAAGAGGAAATTTGTGTGTTCCATGTATTATTTAGGTGTAGGTAAGGTATTCTTGCAATTTAGAATTTACGATTAAGGGCTTAGGTGAATTAGTAAGCAATTTGAGTGTTTTTAAGCAATTTTGGGTTCTAATCAATCTAAATAAATAATTTTGACTCTAGATTAATAATTAGAATTTAATAATCTTTAATTTGAGCCTAATATTGCTTAGGTTTCATTAGACGAATAAAAATCTCAAAATTCAAAACTACATAAAGACGGGGCAAAATGGTCATTTCGCTCAAAAATTGCCCGAGGCCACCCGAGCTTAACCAATGGACAATCATAACTTAAAAATATTTTAAAACATTTTAGTGAGGTTCGGCTCATGGCACAAATAAAATTAAAACGGCAGGGTTTTGGTCATTTAATGCGTCAAACAAAATGAGGATCTTCTCCTCTATTAACACACATAACACAAACAATCCCTTATTATCATCAAAACATCCCCTTGAGGACGGGTGAGGCCCACAATCCTCATTTTCTGAGTAAAATAACCTCAGGGCATTTTGGTCATTTTACACGTACAGAAATCGGGGTTTGCAACTCTTGCACAAATCGCCCATAACCTCTTTTCTAATGTTATATTCCTTATTTGAGGATTGTTCGGTCTCAATTTTATGTAAGAATTACTTAGGGTAATTTGGTAATGAGTAAAAATTGGGGCGTTACATCTAAAGCTTGAAAATTCCACTTGATGCAAAACTTTAAAGAATGATGTTTTTATGATGTAAAAATAAATATCTTGAGTTTAGAACTTGAAAGATGTATTTTTCACTTTGTCTTGCCAAGATATACATATTGGGTTGAATTTATATTTCTCTAAAGTCTTGGAAGAGCTCTAGTAAAGAAATGAAAGGAACTTGCATCCATGTCTAAGTTTATGCCTTGCATAACCATGTTTACTTTTAATGTCATCACTAAATTCTCAAGAATAAATAAATGAACTTGCATATCTCATGTTTAAATTTCCAAGCTTGCATTTCATGTTTATGTTTCAAGTTGTCACTTAATCTTCAAAGATAATAAAGAAGATGCATCTCATATTTATTTTATGCTCTCACTTTATTTTATAATGGTTCAAAGAATCAATGCATGATATGTTTATTTTATGTCATCACCTAAAGATCCTAGAGCTCAAAGACTTGCCTAAGTATCACAAGCAAAGTTGGAAAATGGTAGTATCACTTTCAATTTCCTTAAGATTATTGGAGTTAAAGAATCCATTCTTTAAAAGTCTTGAGTTTGGAGCTTAATAAGATGTAATAAGAATTCTCTTCTCACTCACTGGTCCAGTGCAATACCACTCAGTTTCTTATTTATTTCAAGCTCTTGCACATCATGTTTAAATTTCAAGTCTTGCATATCATGTTTAATTTCCAAGTCATCACTTAAATCTTAAAGATAAAGAAATGGATTTGCATATCATGTTTACAATTCCAAGTTATCACCTTATAAAGATAAGATTAAAATGAGGTTGCATAGCATGTTTATGATTCTAGTATCACCTAAATCTTTAAAAGCTCAAGACTTGCTCCTTTTATCTCAAGTGAGAATTTTAATCATGAACATTCTTTCAATGTATAAATTGGCCTCATGATTAAGGTAGGCCTAAAGTGATTTTTAAATAGCTACTGAGTTGGTTCTATAATTTCTTTCAAGATTACCAAAAAGAATTAGTTTCTAAAAGAGTTTTAAGGCTTTGAAATGATATTACGGGAAACTAATATCTTACATGTACTTAAAATGAGATATTAAGCAATTATGTGAGGTTCATGATTTAGCCACTGATCTGAGTTAGTATTACTATGATTTGATATGTTTGAAGTTGTGATAATTATGTTTATTGATAAGGAATAATTCTATGCATGTTAGAAGTGAAACTAGCTACATAAAGCAACCGTAAAGCTTAAATATGATTTACCGCCTATGCTGCCTCATATGGTTTAATAATGTTCTTAAGGCTTATGATTAATGGTAATGATGGTAATTAATCCCTTAGATGCACAATTAATTAGTTTGATAATTGAGGTTACCCGATTCTAGAGTTTCGGTTGTGACAGCTTTGGATAAGGATTTATGATGATACTTATTAAGTATTTGATTTCATTGAATGATTTCATGGCTTGCATGTTATAGTTGTTGTTGCAAACAATGAGAATGCTTATGCATGAAATAAAGAAATATTCTTTGTTATTTAAAAAAATTACCATTGTTTGGAAGAAAGTGTATTGTTGTAAAAAGGTAATTTGAAAAGGTCTGGCTAGGAAAGACTTGGTATTTAAGCGTGTCCATTGTGACCCACCTCTCTTTCAGGGAATCTCAGATGCATGATTCCAGTTGATATATATTATTGAATAAGACTATAAATGAGAAAATGTCATGATGATTATGAGTTGAGAATTGTATTATGATATAACATGCAAAGACTTAATGGTGACTTAAATTTAAGAGGAAATGATCCTTTGGACCATCAGACTATAGGTGGTGAAAAGGTGATCTTAACCCACTTAATGATTAAGGAGGATGAGCTGATTGAGGCTTTTGAGCCTGAACCTAGGAATAACCATAACCCTATGGGTATGAGAGTTTGCCACCTTAGTGTGTCAAGTGATTTTCAAAGGAGAATCACTCAAGCCCAAAGGGAAGATGATGAGTTTCAAGAGACTCTGGGGCGGTAAAAGCTGTAAGCTGAAAGGTTTCAGCCAAGGAAAAGATGGTATGTGGAGGTTTGAAGGACGTATATGCATACCTGCTGGCGGTGACCTCGGAAAGAGATCTCGAGGAGGCCCACAAAAGCAATTTTCAATTCATCCTGGTGCCACCAAGATGTACCAAGATTTGAAAAAGATGTTTAGTGGCCCGGTTTGAAAAGGATGTACTGCAAATGGGTTAATAGGTGCCTAGTGTGCAGAAGGTGAAGATAGAGCACCAAAACCCTGGAATGTTGCAACCCCTATCTATTCCGAATGGAAGTGGGATAGCATCTCGATGGATTTTGTGACTGGACTCCGAGGACCCAAGCGAATCATGACGCTATATGGGTAATAGTGGATAGATTGACGAAGTCAGCTCACTTTTACCTATTAAAGTGACATATTCCTTGGATAGGTTAGCACAATTGTATATCCAAGAGATTGTGAGGCTACATGAGTGCGTCAACAGTAATCTCGGATCGGGATCCGTTTACGTCACGGTTTTGGGGAGCCTTTCAGAAGGCGTTTGGTTCAAAGCTGTGCTTGACGGCTTACCACCCACAACGATGGCAAATCAAGAGAACAATCCAAACTTTGGAGGATATGCTTAGGCGTGCGTTCTCAACCAAAGGGAGTTGGGACAAATACCTCCACTAATCGAATTTGCGTATAACAATAGTTATCACGCGAGTATTGGTATGGCACCGTATGAGGCCCTTTATGGACGAAAATGTGTCACCCTATGTTGGTACGAACCTGGAAGCAAAGTCTAATTGGACCAGACTTAGTGAGGAAACGACGAACAAATTAAAAGGATAAGGGATAGGATTCTTCCTGCTAAAGCCGACAGAAAAGCTATGCGGATAAGCGCGTAAGCGATGAGTTCCAAGTAGGAGAACATGTTTTTCTCAAGATAACCCCAACCAGGTATAGGTCGAGCTATGAAGGTGAAAAAGCTAAGCCCTAGGTTCCTTGGCCCATTTGAAATTCTGAGAGTAGGGTCTGCAGCATACCGCATAGCCCTACCCAGGAATCTATCCAATCTCCACGATGTTTTCCATGTCTCCAGTTACGAAAATATCAATCTGACCCAAGTCATGTACTAGAGGAACATGTACAATTAAGGGATGACTGACATTTAACCTCCTCCTGCGAGAATTGTGGACGAGGAGTCAAGCAACTAAGAAACAAAGCAGTACCTTTGGTCAAAGTCGCGTGGGACGCGGGAAAGCCGAAGAATTCACATGGGAATTGGAGGCCAACATGCTAGCACAATATCCGGGTTATTCTTAGGTAATGAATTTCGAGGACGAAATTCTTTTTAAGGAGGGAAGTAATGTAACGCCCCAATTTTCGCTAAACTTTCAAAATGACCAAAATGCCCCTGAGGTCGTTTTCACCGAAACACGGACGGCCGGCTTTGGGCCATCCCCATAGGGTTCATATGTTATATGAAGGGGATTGTTTGAGTGCGAATGCCTAAAGAAAAACCTCATTTATGAGATCTCTACGCTTAAACGACCAAAATACCCGGAATCAGGATTAAGGGTTAAGTTTCGTTTGACCCGGACTTCGTCCCGAGGTTTAAAACAATGATTTTAAGGCATGAACTATGTTTACTTAAGTCCGGAGGTCCCGGGCAAGTTTTGGTAAAAATTACGATTTTGCCCTTGCATATCGCATTTTTAGCTTAATGAGCGTTCAACTCTAAAACCTAAGCAATATTAGGCTCTAATTAAAGGTTAATTAATTTCCATAATTAACCTAGGGCCAAAACCATCATTTGAAATTAATTGGAACCTAAAATTGCTTGGGAAAATTCAAACTTCATTCTAGTCTCTTTCTTTAAAAAGAAAAGAATCTGTGATAGTGTTGAATAGTGTTTCCACTATTCACGTCATCTTCTTTCAAGGAGAAGTTGTCACACTCACATCACTAGTCTTGGAGGCTTTGACTCCATTAAACCTTCTCAACCACCTCTAACCTAGGGGTCTATAGTTTTAATTAACCAAATAGTGTACCTAGAGTACCTACTTGACAACCATCAATCCTAAGCCTAATCTATGTCACACCAAAGCACACTTCTAGACCATGATTTGAGGAGATATTTCTCCTTCCCAAGGCTGCCAAAAGTGGCGCCACCCTCCCCCTAGAAATCACATAAAATTAGTCTAAGTGGTCAAGCTATCTTATGACACATGTCTTGAACACTTTCAATCAATGTTCAACTTCCAAGAAAAATGTCTTTCAAGATTCAAAGAATAATTTATATGGTCAATCAAGGTTTTCAATTCACTTCTAAAATAAAAAGAAATATGTCTTTCAAATTCAAAAAGAATGATTTGTTTTTGTGGTCATTCAAGCTTTCTATCAAACTTTTTCAAGACAACATGTCTTACAACACCTTACCTATGCTTTGGGAATTTAAGTCTAGAAAATTTTCTCCTCTTTTTGGGCATAGGGTGCACGGTTCCTTAGCCTTGGCAGCCCAAAATTTTGTAATTTTATACATTTAAAAAGGTTTGAAAATAAGCTACAATTCTAGCCATGCTCTAGGACATGCATAGCTAGACTTTTCACCATGCTTTGAATGACTAACACCATGCTTTGAACAAAGACATTTCTTTTCCCCAAAAAGGCCACCATTATTTAATTCATTTTACTTCTCTATAAATAGGTAGCTTAGGGAACTTGAAGCACCTTTGTTCATTTCACTAAAGCTTAGAGTTTAGAGCACTTTGGGGTCTTCTTTCCTCTCAAGTTTAAGAGTCCATCTTCTTCACTTCCTCTCAATCTCAAACTCTAGGTAGGGAGCTTTTCAAGAATGCTTTCTTTTATCTTAATGCTCAATGTTTGATCTTGCTTGAAAGTTGTGTTGTAGTGAGTTTCTCTCACAAGTTCATTTCGGTTTTCTCCTTTTTCTTTCCCTTTCATTTTCGGCCTTAGGGCCAAGATAAGGAGGGCTTGATGATGAGAGTTGTATGTTGATGTTTGTCACATGAACAACCTCTAAAGCTTGAGCTTTCTTAAGATAAGTTTATTATTTCCAAGTTTTTCTCAAGACATAGTTATGTTTCTCTTGAACCTTTGAAAACCCCATTTCTTTTTCTTGAGTTTTCGGCCATGAAGGCCTTTGGGACTTGGAAAAATGGTAGCTTGATGATGAGGGCTTCATGTTGATGTAGGTCACATGAACAAAACTCTAGAGCCTAAACTTGGTTTCTAGGCCAAGTGTGTTTTCGGTTTCTTTCCTTTATGTTGGTCATGAGTTTTGTTTTGTTAAGAAATGTAGAGCATTGTGAAAATACTCAATGATGAGGGCTTGAGATGTTGGTGTTTGAATCACCAAGATCTTAGTCCCTAGAGTTCAAAAAAGAATATATATGGTTGCTTCCTCATGATGAGGTTTCGGCCACCTTATGGTTCTTGGTGGAGGTATTGGCTCTTTGTACATAACTTAGCAACACTAGTGTTTTCTTTTCTTGTGAGGATGAGTTATGGGATGAAACTTTGTTTCCTTTAAAGTCTTGCAAGAGCTCTAAACAAGACATAAAAGAAGTTGCATCCATGTTTATTTTTATGCTTTGCATAGCATGTTTAATTTCAAGCCATCACTAAGCAACTTAAGGATTAAAATGAGAATGTGCATCATCACTTAATTAATCTCAAAGCCTACCTATTTCAACCTTAAAGTTGATTGTTGATTTGGAGTGAAAACTTCAAGAGGCCTAGAGCACTAAAATAAAGAATAGAACCTTGCACCTCATGTTTATCTTTTGCCTAGCACGTTTATGTTTCAAGCTTTGCATCTCATTTTATATTTCAAGTCATCACTAAGTGCTAAGAATAAGAATGGAGATGCATTTCATATTTACTTTGTGTTATCACTTTACTTTCAAAAAGGCTATAAAATGAAATGCATAGCACGTTTATTTTAATGTCGTCACTTAAAATTTTAGAGCTCAAAGACTTGCCCCTTTCATTCTAAGAAAAGAATTAAATCAAGGAGGTACTTCCTTGAATATCATTCGGCCATGTGGTGTAAATGGCTCTAGGATGAGTTTCATTTAACTACAAGGGCCTATAATGCATGACTTAGAATTTTTCTAAGCTTAGATGCACCCAACTAAGGTTTTAAACAAGTTTTCAAGTTTTGCATCTTGATCAAGGGTAAGATTAAATGGCTACTGCCCTTGGCGTTTTATGTTGAGTTTTGGCAAAATAAACTTTGACCTTATGGATTTCTGAAGTCCTAAAAAGGTTCTAAGAGAAACTAGCAAGTTATATGTTGAAAGTAAGGTTTTTCTCATGATTTTATGCCTTAAGGGTTTCGGTTCTGCCTTAACAGTTCCAGCACCTTAAATTCGTTTTGGGTGGTCTAAATATGTTGATTTACCTTGCTAAGTATGTGATATTTGTTCTAGACTTTTAAAAGCATCATTAGTGACTTTGTTTGCCTAATATGTGAATTCTAGAACTACTAAAGAATGGCAAAGTTAGTTTCTGCCCAGCCTTGATAAAATAGTTAGAATCACATTATAATATGCCTAGATGTGCGGGAGTGACTCATAATTGGCTTAGGTATTAATTACTGCACCATAGACAAAGTCGGAAGCGAGAAAGGGCTTAAAACGCATTTTTCTAGAACACATAATTCATCAAACGTGAACAACTACATAAGCTGTCCAACCATAATTAAATAGGAATTAGAACTTAATGGATTATGGTAATGAGGTTAATCAATCCCATTAGCATGCAAGAAAACAATGGGATAGTTTGAGGTTACCCGATTGAGAGATTTCTGCCTTAAGGGATGATTATGTGTCTCGCATTTAATGATGAATTGATGTGTTATCTCATGACATATATGGTGCCATGTAACTATTATCCTTAAATAATAGTTTTGTACCTTTACGTTATTGCTTCTTTAAAAGACCTTAGAGATGCCGAAGTAGTAATTTTTGTGTTACGCATTAATTATGCGGCATCTACAGTAACATGTTAAACTTAGGGTGACTTAAGATATGAGAATGTAATCCTTTGAAACCACCAAACGAAGGGTGGGGACGATGTGATTCTAGCCCCCTAAACCCGTACTTAAGGTCGGGAATTGACTTATCCCAAGGGATGAAGTCTAGATGCTAGTGACGACTAGTGTGGTATGAGCTCATAACCTAGAGATTTCTCAAAAGGGAGAAAGGCGGCCCAGTTAAGTAAAGGTTCTTATGTCACCTAAGTAACCAAGTTATATGATTTATGTTCCATGTAACGAAGTTATATGATTTATGTTCCATGTAACGAAGTTATATGATTTATGTTCCATGTAACAAAGTTATATGCTTTATGTTCCATGTACCCAGTTATATGCTTTATGTCCTATGTACCCAGTGCATGATTTACGTTCTATAATTCAAGTATATAGCTTATGTAACACAAGTGCCATGTTAAAAAGAATGGATTCTCGGAAATTGAGATTTTAGAAAACTCATAATTGAACCAATATATGTCCATGGTTTTATAAATAAACCGAGAACCCTGGAGACGTAGATGATGACACATAGAATAGGAGGAAAACCCTCCTGAGTTTCTTTAGCAAGAAAACTCACTCCCTCTATCTCTCTTTCCATTACGTCTTCAGATCGAGATGGCGACCTTCGTCCTATTCATTGACACGCCGACATGGGAGATCCACCATGACCCAGAGCTTGGGTCATTTCATTTTGAGGGCTCTTGCACCGTTCGTGTGTTCGCATTTCTTGGACGACCCTTCTCTCATCCAGTAGATAGCTACCTCTTTACCCGACGTCTCCTTATGATGATGCGATGATTTTTGAGCACGCCCGTACGCCTGATGAGAGGATTCTACGGACTCACTCCAGCTGGAAGGGTACCAGAGTACGTGCCCTCACTCACACTCGGAAGAGGATCCCTCAGAGGACTCTGCCCCCACTCCACCGCATATGCCCATGGGTAGTGAGGAGACGGTGACTTGCCTGGAGAGCCCGGACCTGGTCCACGGCCTCGACGTAGGGGAAATGTCCAGCCTTCCACCATGCCCGCTCAAGCCGAGCTTCATCATGGAGGACCTCTCGAGTGCCTACTCCAGACGCACTTCGTCCATGGATTGGTTACGTCCCGCCTTACCCATGGCATTAGCTTTAGGATAGAGGGTAGTCCTTAGTGCACGCACTACATGTAGAACGGATAAACCTTCTTTTGTATTGAGGTTATCCACTTTAGATGTTCTTGGAGGGGATGTTCCTTTTATGATTTCTGGTTCTGTGGTTTCTATTTACATGTATTTCCGGTTTCAGTTGTATTTGCATCATCTCATGTACTTGAAGAGTCCTACCATAGGGTAGGCATATTATTATGTATGAAGTATTTCAATGTGATGTTATATTTGATCTGGAGCCACTTCTATGTTTATATTTCTGCACTTTATAATACCGACCCGATAAGATGCGCGGCTTCTATTTAAAAAAAAAAAATGGCTCGTATTTTCTTTAAGTTATTTCTCTTTCTCATAAAAGAACCATGATAGTAAGTAATGACTGATATTTGACCTAAGTACTTACTAGTAGTATTGGACAGATGTTAGCTTGTTACATTTTGGTATAGAGAGGTTTGCTTTATCTAGCCTGAGGATTGGGACTCGACTGTCTTCTAAGCATATTCCGCTAGAAATGTCATGAATAAGAGTTTTAGGATTAAGTTATACATGACTTCTGTTTGTTGCACGTGCCATAGTAACTTGCTCACTTTACTAGGAGGATTGAGCCTGATCAACTCAATGTTGCTGTTTTGTGTGTATAGGGACAAATGGCACCGCGACGCCTAGGACTACGGCAAATGCTGACCAAGACAATGCGCTGCTCCTGTACGCCAAATGGCTATAGCTATGGCACGGTTGTTTGACCGGATGGATCAACGCGAGAATGCCGTACCGGCTCCCCCTGGCTGAGATTCCAGAGCATGTTCGCTTTGGAGAGTTTCTAGGGCGAGCCCACCCACCTTCAAGGGAACCCTAACCCGAGCCATGCCGAGGAATGATCCGAAGCATGGAGAAGATTTTTGGCGTGATACCGTGCTGAGGAGCAAAAAGTGAGGTTCGCCACCTATATGCTCGAAGGTGACGCCAGTTGGTGGTGGACTGGAGCCCAGAGGCTGCTGGAAACGGCTAATGGGGCCATCAACTGGGAGGTTTTTAAAGTTCACTTCTATGAGAAGTACTTCCAAGTTCTGTCCGCAATGCCAAGGAGGTGGAGTTCATGCAATTGTTCCAAGATAATCGGACGGTGGCACAATATAGCTAAATTCGAGGACCTCATCAAGTTCTCGAGGATGTACCAGGCCAACCCTGACGAGTCCTGGAAATGTCTAAAGTATGAAGCGGGGTTGAGAGAGCTCAAGGTAGCAGTCGCTCATCTAGAAATCAGGGATTTCCCGACCCTGGTAAACAAATGCCGCATAATTGAGGACGGACGGGAGTTGAATGCAACAAAGTCCGGCAACTCCCAACAAAGAAGGCAGGAAACCTACTCTTGAAAGTTCGCAAGTCTCTATCTCTAGCTTGCTTCAAGGTGGGATTTCTTCACAAACAAAACTCCCCACACAACCTCAAACCCTCCTCTAATCATGATGGATGTGCAAGAAGGATGGGGTTCTTGAAATTTCAATCGTTATAATTGTAGAGGTGGAAGTGTAGATCAATTTTTGTGAAGGAAGATTTGGGTTTTGATGATTCTAAGTTAGGGTTTTTGTGAGATGAACACAAGGTGAAGCTCTTGGCTATGGAGTACTTCCAACTTCTGATTTCTTCTTGGAATGGCCGAAGATGAGGATGGCTTTGGGAGGAAGGTGGGTGACTAGGCTTGTATTAAATACAAGGCAAGATATTTGTAAAAGAAATCATGATGGATTTGGTGACTAGGCTATGATGGATGGCTAGGATTTGATCTTGGATTCCAAGATTAAATCCTAGCCTTCACTTGTCTTAATTTGGGGGATATTATCTAGTTGTAGTGATGGAAATGTCTTTTGTTAAACCACACACCGAAATCTCACGAACGGGTAAACATGTACCTGATCTAACCGATATTACCCGAAATTTAATTCAAGGTATAAAGATTCTCGTTCCCACACATTCCTAATCTTATTCTCATATTTTCTTAACTTCGGGCACTTCTGTCCTAAATCCATTTCAGTCCAGGAGGCCTTGCCCCGCCAAGTACTATTCACATTTTTTTTTTGGTACTCCCTCATGGAGCCATTCTCATCACAACTGTTTCCTCAGAATTCTAATATTCCTATTAAGTTTTCCTCAATTAAATCTGAAGAAAACTAGGATGTTACATTACCACCCACCTAAGTAAAAAATTTTGCCCTCAAAATTTCATACCTGGAAACAATTCTGGATAGTCTCTCTTCATAGTTGACTCTAACTCCCATGTGAATTCTTCATTTCCTGGCCCACCCCAAGCTACTTTGACTAGTTGCACTGCTTTATCCTCAGTTGCTTGATCTCTCTATCCATGATCTAGCGGGAGGCACTTGAAACGTCAAGTCGTCCCGAACTGTATAGATTCGGGTTCAATGATATGGGTGGAGTCTAGGTGGTACATTCTAAGTTGAGATACATGGAAGACATCATGGAGATTGGATAAAGACGGGGGTAGGGCTATTTGGTAGCAGCTCCCAATTCGTCGAAGAATTTGAAAAGGACCTATAAACCTAGGTGACAACTTTTTTACCTTCAAGACTCTCCTACGCCCGTAGTGGGTGTGACCTTCAGGAACACATGCTCTCCCTCTTTAAACTCTAAAGGCTTCCTTCGTTATCTGCATAACTCTTTTGACGACTCTGAGCGAGGATTTTATCCTTAATCTTCTGGATTTGTTTCGTCGTCTGATTAACTAGATTCGGTCCCAACAATCTTGCTTCTCCTCTGAATCGTACCAACACAATGGGGATGACATTTCCTTCCATACAAGGCTTCGTATGGGGCCATGCCAATACTAGCATGAGAGCTGTTATTATAAGCAAACTCCACCGCGGAAGTACTTTATCCCAACTCCCTTCTGCTCAATCACGCATGCCCTCAGCATATCTTCCAAAGTCTGTATGGTGCGTTCTGCCCATCCGTTTAGGGGTGATAAGCCGTACTCAAACATAGCTTGGTTCCAAAGGCCCGTTGGAAAGCTCCCAGAACCTTGAAGTAAAACGGGGGTTCCTCTGGAAACTATTGAAGAAGGAACGCCGTGTAGCCTCACTATCTCTTGGATATACAAGGAAGCTAACCTATCCAAAGGATAATTAGCTTTGATGGGTAAGAAATGGGCAGACTTGGTCAGCCTATCCACTATGACCCATATAGCGTCATAGCCTGAAGACGTCCTGGTAAACCCATTACGAAATCCATGGAGATACATTCCCACTTCCATTCTAGGATTTCTAAGGGGTGTAAGGTTCCAGCCGGCTTCTGGTGTTCTATTTTGACTCTTTGACAAGTTAAACACTTGCGAACAAACTCCGCTATATCCCTCTTCATCCCAGGCCACCAAAACATTCTCTTGAGATCTACATACATCTTACTAGTCCCAGGATGTATAGTGAATTCACCTTTGTGTGCCTCCTTCAAAATCTCATTCCTAAGAGTACCACTTGCAGGTACACAGACCCTGTCCTTATACCTCCATATACCTCGCTGTCTGTGGTAAATTCCGACAACTTCTTAGTGTGAGCTGATTTAAAAATCTCTTGAAGCTCTTGATCTTAGGTTGTGCAGCCAAAATCTATTCCTGGAACTCGCTTGTTATTCTAATCTGACCTAACACCACACCTTTGGGGCTAACAGACGTGCTCAAAAGAAGCTTCTTGAAGTCTTCTACTAGTTCCATTTCCTTGATCATCATGCATGCTACACTCAGGGACTTTCTTGCTCAATGCATCAGCCACAACGTTTGCCTTGCCTGGGTGGTAATTTCAAATTAAACTCGTAATCCTTAAGGAATTCCATCCATTGTCTCTGTCTCATATTCAATTCTTTGATCAAAGAGGTACTTTAAACTCTTATAATCCGAGAGACATTGAACTGTACACCATAAAGATGGTGTCGCCAAATCTTTAGAGCAAAAACCAAGTCGCAAGTTCAAGATCATGGGTTGGATAGTTCACCTCGTGGGTCTCACTGGAAAGGCATAAGCAACCACATTTCTATCCTGCATAAGCACACACCCTAAGCCCTTACTAGAAGCATCACAATAAACCTCGAAGGGTTCCTGAGGTCGGGTAGTACCAAGGACGGAGCCGTGGTCAACTTCTGGTTCAACTCCTGAAAACTATTCTCACATTCTACGTCCATCTGAATTGAGCATTCTTTCGAGTTAACTTGGTCAAAGGTAGAGCTAGCTGGAAAAACCCATAATAAATCGCCTATAGTATCCAGCTAATCCAAGAAAGCTTCGAATCATTACTATAGTTGGCCGTCCCCAATTAAGTACGGTTACTTTCCTGGGATCTACGGAAACTCCTTCTCGCGACACCACATGACCAAGGAACTTAACCTCTCCTATCCAGAATTCACACTTTGACAGTTTAGCATACAACTTCCTTCTCTCCTTAGGATCTGTAACACAACCCTAAGATGCTCTCATGTTCCTCTTTGGTCCTTGAATAAATAAGTATATCATCTATAAAGACAACTATGAATTTATCCAAGTACGGGCGGAAAATTTGGTTCATATAATCCATGAATCCCGGAGCATTGGTTAGTCCAAAAGACATTACCTTATACTCATAATGTCCGTATCGAGTTCTAAAGGCAATCTTGGGATGTCCTTATCCAACTTGAATCTGATGGTAACCCGATCTAAGGTCAATCTTTGAGAAAACGGTTGCCACGTAATTGATCCAAAGGTCATCAATCCTGGCAGAGGGTACTTGTTCTTGATCGTTACCTTGTTCACTGCATGTAATCCACACAAAGCCTCATACCCTCATCCTTTCTTTACCAAAAGAGGGGCTCCTTAAGCGAGGCACTAGGTCTAATAAAGTGCTTCCCTAGTAGCTCTTCAATTTGTGACTTTAATTCCTTCAATTCTAAGGGACATCCTATAAGGGGCAATGAAATAGGACCCGTCCCTGGAACCAACTCAATGGAGAATTCGACTTCCTACTCGGGGGAAACCTGGAATATCCTCTGGGAACACATCTGGATAGTCCCTCACCACTGGAATCGTTTAGGTCATAGATACTTCAGCTTCACTAGCTAAGAGGAGGACATATTCCTGACGGCCTACCTTACTAGGGTTAGGTGTTACTAGGTCCAAGTAAAAAGAAAAAGGAACCACAGGAAAGAGGAAGACATGAGAGAAATATAGAGTTCTAGTTGGACAATACAAAAGCACATAATTTGGTACAAGCCAATCTATACCTGAAATCACTTCTAAGCCAGACAAAGGTGGACAAAACAAATTTGCATTAAATTCTCTGGCATTTATAAAAAGAGAAGTGGTCATGCATGCTTGACAAGTTCTGATAGGATTCGCAATAGGGTGGATACAAGAAGATCATATGATAGCTTAGACACAGGTAATCCTAACTTTTGTACACAGTCATAGGATATGAAAGAATGGGAGGCACCCGAATCATCCAGTACGTCTAAAATAATTTCATTTATTTCACACTTACCTCGTAGATTGGAAGATTGAGAAATCTCCTTGGCATCCAGGAAAACACGTCCTGGTTGTTGTGGCCTGGTGGTCTCCTGAGCTTTCTTATTAGGACACTCGAAGATCTTGTGTCCTGGTTTTCACAACCAAAGCATGTGATTTGTGTGGTCCAGCAAGGCCGATTCCCGTGATATCTTTCGCATTTAAAACACTCTCTCATTGCCTGGTCTTGGAGATTGGATCTATTTTCCTCTGTTGTTGTTGTTGTTGTTGTTTCGTGGAAATCTTCCCTTAGATTGGTGCATAGGCTTGAATCGAGGGCCTTGGGGCACTAGTCCTCTCCTGACATTGTTTTGCGCATACCGAGGTTTGCCAACTTCTTGTTAGACTCCTAGCACGTCGACATTTGTTCACCAAAGTAGGATAATCTCGAATTTCCAAGAGGCTCACGGCTTCAATATCTTCACATAGACCCCCTTCATATTTCATGCATTTCCAAACTTCGTCGGGTCACGCTGGTAAATTGTAGAAAATTTGCAAAGTTCCTCAAACTTGCGGTATACTCTTGCCACACTCATAGGACCTTGTCTAAGGGCCATAAATTCTAACTCCTTCACATTTCTCACAGAAGCGGGAAGTACTTGTGATAAAAAGCCTCCTTAAAGATGTCCCAGGTGACTTCAATGCGTAGGCTCGAAAAGTCCTTTAGTCCTCCCACCAGAATTGACATCTGCTTAGGCATATAGGTGGCAAAAGCCACCTTTTGAATCTCTGCAAGGTAGAGCTGAGAAAATCTTTTCCATTGCCTTGATCACTCCTCTACTTTGCAGGGATCGAAGCTCCTGAAAAGGTGGGGGGTTTGCCTTCCTAAACTCAAATTCTGATATTCTACATATACTTCATTCCTTCCTGGGTTACTAACCAAGTGCTGCTCCTCATTCCAGTGTAATCGTTCCATCATTCGGTTAGCAAGCAGCTTGCTCCTCATTCCTGCGGCCATTTCATGGAAAATGTTCATCATATCAACATTGTTCCCTGCTACTCCTTCTCCGATTTGAAGTCATTGATTCCTGTCACACCAAACAAAATATTGAGTTGATCAGGCTCAATACCAATCCAAGTGTGGCGGTAATCCACAACATTTCCAACCGCAGTCACGTATACACATACATATATATATATATATATATATATATATATATATATATATATATAATATAAATGCATCATCATGCATAACAACTACGACGGAAACATAGTCGGTCCAATCCCAGGCTAGGATGGACCGGCTTTGATACCATAATGTAACACCCTCCAAATTACCACATTTACCCGAGTATGAACTTGCGCCCGATTTCTCCTCCTAGAGTGCAAATGACCGAAATGCCCCTGAGGTCATTTTTACTGGAAATTAAAGGGCAGTTGCCCGGCAACCCTCGAATGGGTCAACTCGATGTTTGAAGGGGAATATGCTGTTATGGATGATCTAGGAGAGAGAACCTCGTTTTCTAAACTTCGGCTCAAAATGACCAAAATACCCTTGCTGTGTCTACACGGGTAAAAGGTGCCGTTTGAGCCCTAAACTTTTCCAGGAAGTTTAGAATGATGTTTATGAGCCATGTTTGATGTTTAGTTGAGCAAAAGGTCCTGTAGTTCACGCAAAATTACCATTTTGCCCTTAGAACGTGTCCAGTAAGCCTAATGACGCAGTTAAGTAAACCTAAGCAATATTAGGCTTAATCGAAGATTAATTTATTTCGATAATTAATCTAGAGTCAAAATAATTTATTAAGGTTAATTAGAACCTAAGATTGCTTAGATAAACTCTAATTGTATTCTTTAAATTCAAGATTCCTAGTCATGGAATCTTGAATAGTGTTTTCTCTCCAATTCCTTAAATTAAGGAATTGAGTCATACCTCATTTGACCAAAAGAATTATTTTAAATTACTAATCTAATAAGGTTACCTCCTAATCAAGTCTTGAACCACCTTAATTAACCATTTTCTCGCCTAAACACTTGCTTACAAACTCCTAATCAAAAGCCTAATCAAAGAAACACTTAAACACATCCTTAAACCACAATTACATGAACAAAAACCCCTTCCCCTTGGCTGATGAGGGTGGCCGAAATCTGCCCCCAAAATGGTGCCACATGTTATAATTTTGTTGCACTCCAAGCCCATACCTTAGGCCATACCTTGCCCATGCTTCCAACCATGCTTGCCATGCCTAAGCCCATGCTTTTGTAAGAGATATTTTCCTCCTCCATTGACCTTGAAAGCCATCAGCCATTCCCTCCCAAATCAGCCAACATGTCTCATCTTTCTATAAATACCAAGCCTTGATGAACTTTGTCACACTTTGGTTCACTTGGTAAGTTCACACTTCTTGCAAATCCTCTCATTTCCTCTCAAAACTTCCTCACTTTGGCTGATTTCTCCCTTCAAGTTTCAAGAGGATTTTCCCTTTCCATTTCATCAAAACCTCAAGCTTTCCTTCCTCTTTCAAGACTTCTTAAGGTAGGGGTTAAGTTTTGATGATTTTTGTTTGTGTTCTTCAAGAAAGTTCTAGTTTTTCTCTTGGTTTCAAACTCCTTTCCCTTCCCTTTTCTTTTTCGGCCAAGAGGTTTTCAAAAAGAATGTGAGCTTGATGATGAGGTTTCAAGATAATGACTTGTTGTTGTCATGTGAGAAACCTCTAAAGCTTGAAACAACTTGGTCTTGGACCATACATGCTTGGATTTCCTTTCTTTTCTTGGCTTAAGTTTTTGGTTTTCCTCTTCCTCTTTCCCTTAAGGATTTCATTTTCTTCTTTGGATTTGAACAAAGTTTGTAAAATATGTCTTGTAGATCACGAAAGTTTTGTTAAGAAAGTTAATCTCATGATTTCAAAGAGCTCTAAGCTTACCCTTGCCAACCTTAAAGTTGGTCGGTCGTCTAGAATCCGCGCTAGATTGAAGCCTATGTGTAACGCCCCAATTTTTACTGGAATTTTTTACTGTCATTAGAATTACCGAATTACCATAGGTAAATATTATATAAAATTTGAGACCAAACAATCCTTAATAAAGGAATATAACGTTAGAAAAGAAGTTAGGAGCAATTCGTGCAAGTATTGCAAACCCAATTTCTGTACATGTAAAATGACCAAAATGCCCTGAGGTTATTTTACTCAGAAAATGAGGATCGTGGGCTCCACCCATCCTCAAGGGGATGTTTTGATGTTAATAAGGGATTGTTTGTGTTATGTGTGTTAATAGAGGAGAAGAATCCTAATTTTGAGCTTCGACGCGAAATGACCAAAACGCCCTTGCGTTTTAACTCCGATTTGCGTGCCGACCCGAACCTCACTAAAATGTGTTAAAAGGTGTTTTTAAGCCATGATTAACCATTAGTTAAGCTCGGGTGGTCTCGGGCAATTTTTAAGTAAAATGACCGTTTTGCCCTGTCTTTGTAGTTTTACAAATTTTAAGATTTTTGATTCGTCTAACGAAACCTAAGCAATATTAGGCTCAAATTAAAGCTTATTAAATTCTAATTATTAATCTAGAGTCAAAATTATTTATTTAAATTGATTAGAACCTAAAATTGCTTAAAACACCCAAATTGCTTAGTAATTCACTTAAGCCTTTAACCGTAAATTCTCTAAATTGCATGAATACCTTGCCTACACCTAAATAATACATGGAACACACAAAATCCTCTTCCACAAGGCTGTAATGGCTGAAATTATTGAGTAATAAGTCAGAAAATTATTACACAAAAATCCAAAGAATGAAAACAAAGAATCATGAAAACATGGAAACATGATTCCATGTTTTAAGCCACCAAACAAAATGATTTTTCTTCCTTATTTTTTTTCTCTAATTTTTGGTCAGATTTCCTTCCTTCCTTTGTCCATTTATGAGCTGCAAAATCTCTATAAATAGGCATGCTTGAAGATAGTTTAGATGCTTAGTTCATAACTTACACAAATTCTAGTCTTAAGAGCACCAAAATCTTTCTTTCTTTCTTCTTCTCTTGGCCAAATTCTCCCTTCAGCTTTTCAAGGATATTTTGCTTCATTTCACTCAAGGAAACCAAGTTCTCTTCCTTTCTTTCAAATCAAATTAGGTAGGGATGTGTTTCTAAGTTTATTTTATGCTAAGACAAGTTATGTTTCTAGCTCAAAAATGATGTTTTCATGAGCTTTCTTTTAAGTTTTCATTTTCAGTTTCTTCTTCCTTTCTTTTTAAAGTATTTCAGCCATATGGCCTAGCTTATGATGAGACCATGGTTTGATGATGAGATTCTTGAGTGTTGGTTGCAAAGCTTTCACAAGTTAGATCTCTAAACTTGAAGGTTTCACTAGTTTCCAAAGCTTCTAAAATTTCAGTTTTTCTTTCCTTATTTTCCTTTCATGGTTTCGGCCAAATGGCCTAGGAAAGAATGAAATGATGGCTTGATGATGAGGACCTTGAATATGGGTTGTAAATCCATCACAAGTTAGGCCTCTAAAGCTTGAACATTCCATTTAATGCAAAACTTTAAAGAATAATGTTTTTATCTTGAGGTTTGAATATGAAATATGTATTTTTTTACTTTGTCTTGCTAAGATACAAATATTGGGTTGAAATCATAATTTTCTTAAAGTCTTGAAGGAGCTCTAGTAAAGAGATCAAGTGAACTTGCATCCATGTTTAAGTTTATGTCTTGCACAGCCATATTTATTTTATGTCATAACTAAATTCTCAAGAATAAATAAATGAACTTGCATATCTCATGTTTAAATTTCAAGCTTGCATTTCATGTTTAAATTTCAAGTTGTCACTTAATCTCTAAAGATAATAAAGAAGTTGCATCTCATGTTTATTTTATGCTCTCACTTTATTTTATAATGGCTAAAAGAATCAATGCATGGCATGTTTATTTTATGTCATCACCTAAAAATCCTAGAGCTCAAAGACTTGCCTATAAATCATAAGCGAAGAAATGAGATAATTGGAGTTAAAGAATTTATTCTTTAAGAAGTCTTGAGAATTGGAGCTTAAAAAAATGTAATTCTCTTCTCCCTCAGGTCCTATGCGGATTACCGCGCTCGGTTGCTTAAGATTCTCTTCTCCCTCTCCTGGTCCTATGCGGATTACCACCGCTCTAGTTTCTTGCATCATGTTTATATTACAAGTTCTTGCATCATGTTTAATTTTCAAGTCATCACCTTAAATCTTAAAGATAAACAAATGGAATTGCATATCATGTTTATAATTCCAAGCTATCACCTTATAAAGATAAGATTAAAATAAGGTTGCATAGCATGTTTATGATTCTAAGATATCACATAAATCTCTTAAGCTCAAGACTTGCTCCTTTTATCTTAAGTGAGAATTTTAATTATGAAGATTCTTTCAAAAAGAATTAGTTTCTAAAAGAGTTCTAAAGCTTTGCAAGGATTCTACGAGAAACTAATATTTTATGTTCACTTAAAATGTGATTTTATACAATTATATGAGGTTCATGATTCGACTTCTGATATGAGATTAGTACCAATAAATGATGATGATTTAATATGTTTGAAGTTGTGATAATTATGGTTTATTGCTAAAGGAATGATTCTATGCATGTTAGAGATAAAACTAGCTTCCTAGAAAACCGTAAAACCAAGATTTCTAGAACTTTAGAGAATGGAATTTATGCATTTCTGTCCAGAGCCTTTAGTGACCTTAAGAACCAGATATTATTATGTTTAGATAAGGGACAATGATTCATAATTGGTTTAGTAATTAATTTTAGCATCATAGGGAAAGTCGGTAACGAGAAAGGGTTAAAAACGTAACTTCTAGCACGTAAAACCTTAAGAACAACTTACTGTCTATGCTACCTGATATAGTCTAATAATGTTCTTAAGGCTTATAATTGATGGTAATAAATCCCTTAGATGCATAAGTAGTTTGATAATTAAGGTTACCCAACTTTAGAGTTCGGTTATTTAAGGAGCTTTCCTGTGAGAATTTTAGATGACATCTTTTGATGCTTTGGAATGTCAGTTATATGATGAAGTAATGCCCTGAGAGTTTGATATTATTGAATGATTTCATGGCTTGCATGTTATAGTTGCTATTGCAAACAATGAGAATGTTCATGCATCTTGATGATTATGATATAACATGCTAAGACTTAATAGTGACTTAAACTTATAAGGAAATGATCCTTTGGACCCATCAGACTATAGATGGTGAAAAGGTGATCCTGAAAAATTGATCCTTTAGATCCATCAGACTATAGATGGTGAAAAGGTGATTCTTGCCCTAGCCGTTCTCTCAAAAGGGTAGAGTTGGGATTTTAACTTATCAAAAGGGATAAGTATATGCTAGTGACGACTAGTAAGGTATGAGCTCATAACCTAGATTACTCCCAAAAGGGTGGAGTATAGGGTGGCCCAAGGAAAATAATGAGGATGATAAGATTTTAAAGTCACCTAAGGTACTAAAGAAATAAATTATGTGCACCATGTCCATGTGTAGCTATTATGATATTCTTCTGCATAACATACATGAGTTGATGATGAGAAATATGATGTTCTTCTATGCATGTTATATTAATGATGATGATGAGGAATATGATGTAATGATAAAAGAAAAGTTCATTATAAATATGACATGTTAAGATTATGATGCATTATAAGACGCATAATTAAAATTGGTCGAATCTCGGTAAAAGTATTTTCTTGAACTTAAAATTTAATCTTCGTATATTCACTATTTTATAATAACCTCGAGATTCCTGGAGACTTTGATGATGGCACGTAAAGGAGACCCTACTAGAATTCTTTAGTAAGATTCTCACTCCCTTTCCTTTATTTCCGTCATTGTCTTCAGATTCAGATGGCGACATTTCCTGTCGTTGACACCCTACTTGGGAATTCCACTATGATCCGGTGCATCATTCGTATCACTTTGAAGGAAGGTGCTCGGTTCGTGTTTTATTTACGTAAGTTGTCCATTTGCACATCCTGTCCCTAGTTATCGTTTTTCTCCTACTTCTCCCTATGACGATGAAATGGTTTTCGAACATGCACGTCCACTTGATGAAAGAATGTTACGTTCTTATCCCGCCTATCTCCTGTCCATGGTTTTCCAGAGTATAATCCACGAACGAGTTCTTGAAACTGATCCTTCAGAGGACCCTCCTACTATGCTTATTTGAGAGCTCTCTCCTACTCTCCCACATGTAAGAGAGGGTAGTGAGGAAAGTTGTTCAGCCGAGGTTAGCAAGAAGACCGTCCATGCGACCCAGCCTGGTGCATCTGTGTGCCCCTTCCGAGGAAGCTCGTAAGTGATCAGCTTTCTTCCCCGTTTCCAAGACAGTGGCCCTAGAGAGTTTTAAGTAGTCTTAAGAGTGTTATGCATCCAACTTTAGAGTAGCCTTCCTTAGCTTTTAAGGTTATCTAGTTTAAGGTTATCTAGTTTAGGGGCATGATTTCCTTATAAATAGTTTCCTATGGTGTGAATATGTAAGATATGATGTATGAACTTAACTCACCTTTTGAGTGAGGTTATTGTATATATGTTGTGATGTGCATTATGGATGTTATGTGATGGAGCCAATATGATATATTTAGATTCTTAAATGTCTTATTTTACTACCGCTTAATCGTTTATGTTATGCGCGGCTCACGATTTCAATTATGTTAAAAAAAAAGGGCTCGTAATTTCACTAAGTATTTTCAAAATATGATGAAAGAACCAAAACAAAGAGTAAAGTCTAGTCATTAATCAAATTCAACCTAGGTGTATTTGGTTAATTACTAGAGTGTTACACTATGAGCAATAAAATAAAGAATATGACTTAGTTCTTGTAGTTTTGTTTAGACAAAGTGATGAACTTTGGGTCCATTTCCTTAAGCTTGATGATGAGTTCAAACCTTAAGATTTCTCTTGAAGTCTAGGTGCTAAGAACTCTAAAGCTTGCCTTATGATGCATAATGGGTTGAGGTTTATGTTCCTTTAAAAGTCTTGCAAGGGCTCTAGCTAAGATAAAAACAAGATGCATTCATGTTTAAATTTATGTCTTGCATCTCATGTTTATTTTGATGCTATCACTAATTTCACAAGAGTAAATGAATGAACTTGCATTACCATATTTAAATTCCCAAGCTTGCATTTCATGTCTATATTTCAAGTCATCACTTAATCCTTAAAGATAATAATGAAGTTGCATCTCATATTTATTTTAT
The DNA here is from genome assembly GCA_030441495.1 of Dalbergia oliveri. Lineage (NCBI taxonomy): Eukaryota > Viridiplantae > Streptophyta > Magnoliopsida > Fabales > Fabaceae > Dalbergia > Dalbergia oliveri. The sequence goes on from JAMLFY010000018.1 coordinate 2,010,494, forward strand.
GCTCTCATTTTACTTTCTAATGAAGAGTAAAATAAAGTGCATGACATGTTTAAGATTTTGTCATCACCTAAATACTCTAGAGCTCAAAGACTTGCCCTAAGTATCCTAAAAAGGAAACTCCATTAAAAAAGAAATGGATGAGTTTTGGTATGATCCAATAATGGTTTGATTTTGTAAAATACATGAATAATTTCAAGAAAATGTTGGAAAACTGTTTTATGAGGTCTCAAGATGTTAAAATAGTTTGGAATGTGTCAAAATCATGTTTTCTCAAATTTGGAGGTTCTTAAATTACAGAAGGGTTTTCAAGAACTTTTGGTTCTGGTATCGATTACCAGGCGTGTAATCGATTACCACGGCTTTTTCATGCCCAGAACCTTCTGGAAACCATGTAATCGATTACATTATAATGTAATCGATTACCTATGTTCTTTTTCCAAAGGATTTAACCCAAGTAATCGATTACCATTATATGTAATCGATTACCCGTTGTTTTTGAAACCCAGGATGGATTGAGCTCTGGTAATCGATTACAAGAAACATGTAATCAATTACAGAACACCTTTTGTTTCCAGAAACATCCAAGAGAAAACTAGTAACTTATATGCATTTCAACCCAGGAGATTATGTGATCTTATGGGTTCATGATTTCGGCTCTATGTTTGGCTACTGTATAAATGCTGTTCTAAGGTGTTAAATGTGTAAAATTATATTAAGTGAAGCAAGGATCAATTTAGAGAAGTTAGAAAAGAATAAGTAAGTTAAAAAAGGGGTTAGAGATGAGAATTCTAGAACACCTTAATGCAAGAGATGCAAATCTGTTCTAGCATAATTAATTCAAGGATATATGGCTCATAATTAGTAAGACATATACAAGATCCCTTCATAAAATAATTAGGTGTTAACTTCTAAGTTTAAGATGATGATAAGAGATTTAAAGTGGTTCATAACTTAGAGAACATGACTAGGAATCCCTCATAATTGATTTAAGAATTAATTATGGAGCCTTAGGCGAAGATAGATCTTAAAAAGGGTCACAAATGGAGATTTTAGAGCCCAGATAACATGCGATATTTCTCCCTTTTATGATAAGTGCTGATTGAAATTTTGATGGGTTCAAATCTTAGAGAAAAGTTTAAGTGCCAACCCCTTGAGGGTAATAAAGATGCAAATACAAGTTTAAAGCCCGTAAGGGTCAAGCATAAGACACTATGAGATAGGTGGACGAGAGAGTATGATTATGATGATGAACCTCGTGCACACTTATGATGATGTGATTATGTTAGTTCCTTGAGCATGAAACTTTAGGGGCCAAATTTTGCTATGGTGATATGACGAAATGTTGTGTTTGAGATGCATAATGTTTCGAGAATATAAATGAAATTGAGAAATATGCTCATGTGAACTAGAAAGTTATTGCAATGAGAAAGTTTCATGAAAATGATGCATATGACTAAGATTATGTGGCATGACTCAAATTTGAGGAAATTGAGAGTAGCTGTTATGCCGCCGAATTTCTGTCAAATTTGAGGGACAAAGAGAAAGTTTTTGAGAAATATGAAGTTTAAAGTTATATGTTGAGACGCATTTCTCCTACTAGGAGAAAGTAAACCTTGGGGGGTATGGACATCGAGCCATCCAGAGCGGACAAAGTCGCTAGTCTTAACTAGTCGATGCGTTTCGAAGAATGAAAGTATATGATGTTTAAGGTGACACACGAGACGTACTTCTCCTGCTCCGATGAGAAGGTAAAACCGTGAGGGCATAGACATTAGCCTGCCAAAGCGAACAAAGTCGTTGGTCTAACCAGTTCGATGCGTTTCGAAGAAGGAAAAAGTCCCATGATGGGTGATCCTTAGGCCCCCTACCCATACATGGAGTCGGGATTATGATGATTATGATTATGTTTATGATTCGCTTATCAAGAGGATAAGTAAGAACTAGTGACGACTAGTTAAGGTATGAGCTCATAGCCTAGTTTAAGGGGTGTGGTTTGTAACACCCTGAAAATCATTTAAAAATTAATTTGAGCTTTGTTATTCATAATTTCAGAAATCTGACAGTACAACGATGATGAGGGTGGCCCAATGGACCTGTTAAAAAAAAAAAATTTCGGGCCCATGAATAGTAACCTTGCGGGCCCAGGCAGCTTCCGGACGCTGAAATCCTATTCGGCCAGAGATTGAAATTAGGAAAACATGGGAATAAGGTTAAAAATAGGTGGGATTGATAATTTTATACTTAAAATTAATTTTCGGGCAATATTGGTTCAATCGGGTACGTGTTTACCGTTCGGTGAGATTTCCGTTTCTTACACGAATGAAACCTCAAGTGAAAGTTTGCCACCCATCTAGACAAGTGTGTGGCTTAGAAGAAGCCACACCATTGCCACTTTATTAGGACCAATAGGATGCTTACAAAAAATTTCTACATTTATCTTTAAGAAAAGAAAACATTTTGGACTTGAAAATTCTATGCATTTTGTCATAAACTCATAAAATCAATATCTTATCATTTCCTTCATGAAAATTTCGTCCAGACCTCTCTAAGAACCATTCCTCCATTGTTATTCCTCTCAAACTCCATTAACAAGCTTCAAGCTTGCAAAACCCTAGCTCAAAGTCACTAAAACCACAAATTCTCTTCACTAAACTTATTCTATTCATTATAACCTACAAATCTAACCGATTATAATTTGAATCCATCACTTTTTCCAACTTTGAGGGCACACAATCAGAGGTTAAAGGAAGGGTTTGATGTTGGTGGGGAAGCTTTGAAGTGAAGCAAAAGCATTCTAGAGCATCCTTTGGAGCATAGAGCTCAAGAGCTCTCAAAGTAGGGTTTCTGCCTTCCTTGTGAAATTTTTCAATTCTGTTTTGGCTTGCCCTAATTCCGAAAATTTTGATGATATTGATGGTTAACATATTGATATTGATGTATGAATTTTTGTGTTGTGTTTGGATGGTTTTAAAATGGGTTTTCTCTCAAGTGAAATTGGAACTAGGTTGCTGGACTGATTTCTGTTCTATAATCAGAATTTTTCACGAATTTTCTGGAAATTTTGTGGGTGGTTTCATGAACCATGAAAATTATATGTTGTAGTTACCTCTTAGACTAAACACATGAATTTTCTTAGGGGTTAATTCTAAGGTTTGATGCCTCAAAAAAATTAGAAACCGAATTGTGACTGCTTTGAATTGTTGAGACTGAAGTGACAAACTTGCCCGAATTTTTAATCATAGCAATTGATTGAGATAGCTCCTGAAATTTTTACACAAGACTAATGACATGTTGAAATATCTCTATGAATTTTCTTGTACTATGATTCCATCGAATTCTAGGGCTAAATATTTTGAGAACACAAGTCTGGACTATGAATTTGTGGCTTCTGACCACCAGATTTTCCTATTTTATTGAAGTGGTTATATAACTCTGATTGCCCTGAAATTTTTACAGGTTGTCCTAGACACATTACAGTGTCATACATAATTTTTGTGGCTCTTGGAATAGTTGTTTGGTATGGCAATTAAATGTTGCACCCAGAACAATAACTCTGCCAAAGTGCTGGAATGTGAGAATGACTGGAAATTTGTGATAGTTTGATATCTATTCCAAGTCTATAGTATATGAATGCATGATAGTGACTTTAAGGTTTGGTTTATGGGAAATGAATGAAAATCACTTGTGATTGATTGTTTATATGTGAATTTGATGATGGTACATGCTTTAAGTAGAGAAATGAAAGTCCCCTATATTATGTGAAGGGCAGAGAAAGGTCCCCTAAATGAGTAAAGGGCACGTGAAAAGTCCTTTTTTTTTTTTTTGGCACGGAAAGATCCTCTTTAATGGGCACGAGAAAGTCTCTTTTAATGGGCATGAAAAAGAAAAAGTCCCCTCCAATGTCCTGAGGGCACGTATATTTCAAAATGTAATACTATGCTATTGAGTAGTATTATGTGTGTATATTAAGTGATTGAATAATAAAAGCTACCCACTTCGAAAAGATGATTTTGAAACTTTAAAATGAATCTTTAGTTTACATTACATGATCATATTTTTCTAATAAACCGAAGTGGCTGGGGCGATGACGATGACATTTATGATTGTGTATCTGGGAGTTTTCCTCCTAGAGAATTGTGTAATTCTCACCCCTACGTTTTTTTGTTTCCGTGTCGCCTCAGGTTGATCCAGGACTATGAGGTTGCTACACTAAAGGAATCGATCGCAGTAGTTTAGTAGTTAGTGTTTTTATTATATTGTACTTAGTGGTGTGTATATGTTTGTAAACGAAGTAGAGAACATGTATGTATTCAAGCTCATAAAAGAGCTTCCTTTTGTATTTACTTATGAAATAAATAAATGTTTTGTGTATTTGTTGTATATATTTAGTAGAACCACGATTAGTTACTACTCAACTCGATCAATATTGCTATAGATAACTAAGAAAGGTCCGCTAATTTATAAGTAACAACTCCTAAGCATAATGTCATGACTTAAGGATGACGTTGTACTTGGGGGGATGTTACACGGTTACTATTATGAATGGTGTCACAAGTATGAGAAAAGGAAAGATGTTCAAGAGAAAAGTTTCATGCCACTTATATGTTGATTGATAATTGTTTGATTTACCTAAAGTACCGCCATGCATCCATGAACTATTATGCTGCATACATGTATTAAGAATCATTATAAAAGACATGGACCTTGGATAAATACCTTTGTGAAAACCTCATAATGAACTTATGCATGCTCAACCTTTTCATAATAAACCCAAGGTTCCTGGGACATTAACGATGACACTAGGACAGAGGACTTCCTCCTGAGATTCTTTAGTAAGAATTCTCACCCCTCTCTGTTTTTCTTCCGTTACATCTTCAGATATCGATGGCGTCGTTCGTGATTTTTGTTAACACGTGTGGAGCTGACATGATTGACATAGTCTTACCACTTCGAGGGTTGTTGTGCTATATGCATTTTTGCATATGTGGGACGCCGTTGCCTTTCCAGTCTCCAGCTATAGATTCACCCCGACCTCCCCTTTGGCGACGATATGATATTTGGGAGGACGCGACCCCGCGACGAGCAGACGTCAAGCCGTTCGGTATCTTCAGTGCAAGGCTACCCGAGTCGTGCCTCGAGACGTTCGAAGACCGACCCATCAGAGGATCTTCCTTCTCATCCTTTCTGGAGGGTTCCGCCCTGCCGTACCCATGGATATCGGATGGGTGAGGAGACAGTGACGCAACGGAGGTTAGCACGACGTCCGGAGATGCGCCCTCATCGTGGCGGGCATGCTCGCCCATCCTTCCGCCTTCACGCATCCGAGGAGCTTGCTCAGTTCATTGGATATGTGCAGAGGGATGGGTAGGAGTGTCATCCATGGCTCGAGGGAGGGAGTCTTAGTTGGGGTGTTTATCTTTTGAGGGTTGTCTCATGTATTTGTTATCATGTTTCTTATTTTATGTTATTGTCCTGCAACTCCATTAGTATGGGTAAGACTTTACGTTTCTGTTATATTTCTATTGTGATGTACTAAACTATATTATCTAATGTGATGAGGAATGATGTTTATGATGGATGTGTTCTTTAATGTTTATGTTCTGACGTTTTATTTATTCTTCCGCTTCACGTTGTTTATGTTACGTGCAAAGGCTCGCACTTTGTTTTATATAAATCATTTAAAAAAAAAATTTACCGGTATTTTCCGCTAAGTATTTTATAAATGAATTTAAAGAGAAGTAATAACTAATAATTAGTCTTGATACGTCCTAGGCGTATTGGGGTTAAATATTAGGATGTTACATTGACATAGTAATTAGCAGAGTATTCCTGACAAGTTTGGGATCTATACTAGTTGAAATAATCAATGACACGAAATGTCGCAATACATATACTATCATAACAAGATTTACATATAGGGGCATAATATCAGTCACTATATATACACATCATAAGGGCAAGGCCAACAAAATGACCCCGAAAAGTCAGGACTCAATGCGAACGAGGCTAATCCCCTACCTGATATCTAACCTACTCAAACACCCTGACAAAACAACATATGCACATATACAACGAGCAAAAGAAAACCAAAAGTACATTCTCTAGGTAGGTAAGGTCCTAACACTATCCTATTTCTATGTACAATGCATCCGTCTCTAGAGGTCTCTACTCCTGCAGGAAGCCATTGGCCATCGGGCGATGACCTCTCCTCAGCCGGGCAGGGTCCTCAAAGGGATCTGAGTCAGATGAGGAGGATGACGAAACGGGTGCGTCTCCTGGGGGATAACGGGTGGAGCGAGGGAATCTCAAACACTACAGGATGGGCCATATGAAGGGGCAGGCCGTCATAAGGAAAAGCGGGGTGAAGTCGTGGCAAAGACCGAAGTCCTGAAGGAGCGATCAAAGAACATGTAGAGAACTGGGAATAACCAACGGCGTACATGCGGTCCAATGCCGGATCATATTGCCACACCCATTATGGCGAATCAGAAAAACACTAGGGACGGCATTCTGCGAATCTAAACAATATAATACATACAACTACAGGTCATTTTCACGCCCGATTTCGCTAAACTTTCAAAATAACCAAAATGCCCTTGAGGTCATTTTCACCCGAAATACGCGGCGGCTTTGGGCCATCCTCATAGGGTTCATATGTTATATGAAGGGGATTGTTTGAGTGCAAATGCCTAACGAGAGAAAAACCTCATTTATGAGATCTCGCGTAAATGACCAAAATACCCAAAGAGGATTAAGGGGTTTTAACCGTTTTACCCGGACTTCGTCCCGAGGTTTAAAACAATGATTTTAAGGCATGAACTATGTTTGCTTAAGTCCTGGAGGTCCCGGGCAAGTTTTGGTAAAAATTACGATTTTGCCCTTACATATCGCATTTCAGCTTAATGAGCTATTCAACTCTAAACCTAAGCAATATTAGGCTCTAATTAAAGGTTAATTAATTTCCATAATTAACCTAGGGCCAAAACCATCATTTGAAATTAATTGGAACTAAAAATTGCTTGGGGAAATTCAAACTTCATTCTAGTCTCTTTCTTTAAAGAAAAGAATATGTGAATAGTATTGAATAGTGTTTCCACTATTCACATCATCTTCTTTCAAGGAGAAGTTGTCACACTCACATCACTAGTCTTGGAGGCTTTGACTCCATTAAACCTTCTCAACCACCTCTAACCTAGGGGTCTATAGTTTTAATTAACCAAATAGTGTACCTAAAGTACCTACTTGACAACCATTAATCCTAAGCCTAATCTATGTCACACCAAAGCACACTTCTAGACCATGATTTGAGGAGATATTTCTCCTTCCCAAGGCTGCCAAAAGTGGCGCCACCCTCCCCCTAGAAATCACATAAAATTAGTCTAAGTGGTCAAGCTATCTTATGACACATGTCTTGAACACTTTCAATCAATGTTCAACTTCCAAGAAAAATGTCTTTCAAGATTCAAAGAATGATTTATATGGTCAATCAAGGTTTTCAATTCACTTCTAAAATAAAAAGAAATATGTCTTTCAAATTCAAAAAGAATGATTTGTTTTTGTGGTCATTCAAGCTTTCTATCAAACTTTTTCAAGACACCATGTCTTACAACACCTTACCTATGCTTTGGGAATTTAAGTCTAGAAAATTTTCTCCTCTTTTTGGGCATAGGGTGCACGGTTCCTTAGCCCTTGGCAGCCCAAAATTTTGTGATTTTATACATTTAAAAAGGTTTGAAAATAAGCTACAATTCTAGCCATGCTTTAGGACATGCATAGCTAGACTTTTCACCATGCTTTGAATGACTAACACCATGCTTTGAACAAAGATATTTCTTTTCCCCAAAAAGGCCACCATTATTCAATTCATTTTACTTCTCTATAAATAGGTACCTTAGGGAACTTGAAGCACCTTTGTTCATTTCACTAAAGCTTAGAGTTTAGAGCACTTTGGGGTCTTCTTTCCTCTCAAGTTTAAGAGTCCATCTTCTCTAACTTCTTCATCTTCTTCACTTCCTCTCAATCTCAAACTCTAGGTAGGGAGCTTTTCAAGAATGCTTTCTTTTATCTTAATGCTCAAGGTTTGATCTTGCTTGAAAGTTGTGTTGTAGTGAGTTTCTCTCACAAGTTCATTTTGGTTTCTCCTTTTCTTTTCCCTTTCATTTTCGGCCTTAGGGCCAAGGTAAGGAGGGCTTGATGATGAGAGTTGTATGTTGATGTTTGTCACATGAACAACCTCTAAAGCTTGAGTTTTCTTAAGATAAGTTTATTATTTCCAAGTTTTTCTCAAGATATAGTTATGTTTCTCTTGAACCTTTGAAAACCCCATTTCTTTTCCTTGAGTTTTCGGCCATGAAGGCCTTTGGGACTTGGAAAAATGGTAGCTTGATGATGAGGGCTTCATGTTGATGTAGGTCACATGAACAAAACTCTAGAGCCTAAACTTGGTTTCTAGGCCAAGTGTGTTTTCGGTTTCTTTCCTTTATGTTGGTCATGAGTTTTGTTTTGTTAAGAAATGTAGAGCATTGTAAAAATACTCAATGATGAGGACTTGAGATGTTGGTGTTTGAATCACCAAGATCTTGGTCCTGAGTTCAAAAAAAAAAATGGTTGTTTCATGATGAGGTTTCGGCCACCTCATGGTTCTTGGTGGAGGTATTGGCTCTTTTTACACAACTTAGCAACACTAGTGTTTCTTTTCTTGTGAGGATGAGTTATGGGATGAAACTTTGTTTCCTTTAAAGTCTTGCAAGAGCTCTAAACAAGATATAAAAGAAGTTGCATCCATATTTACTTTTATGCTTTGCATAGCATGTTTAATTTCAAGCCGTAACTAAGCAACTTAAGGATTAAAATGAGAATGTGCATCATCACTTAATTAATCTCAAAGCCTACCTATTTCAACCTTAAAGTTGATTTTTGATTTGGAGTGAAAACTTCAAGAGGCCTAGAGCACTAAAATAAAGAATTGAACCTTGCACCTCATGTTTATCTTTTGCCTAGCACGTTTATATTTAAGTGTGCATCATTTTATATTTCAAGTCATCACTAAGCGCTAAGAATAAGAATGGAGATGCATTTTATATTTACTTTGTGTTATCACTTTACTTTCAAAAAGGCTATAAGATGAAATGCATAGTACGTTTATTTTGATGTCGTCACTTAAAACTTTAGAGCTCAAAGACTTGCCCTTTTCATTTTGAGAAAAGAATTAAATCAAGGAGGTACTTCCTTGAATATCATTCGGCCATGTGGTGTAAATGGCTCTAGGATGAGTTTCATTTAACTACAAGGGCCTATAATGTAACGCCCCAATTTTTATTGTAATTTTTACTGTCATTAGGAATTACCGAATTACGGTAGGTAAATATTATATAAAATTTGAGACCAAACAATCCTTAATAAAGGAATATAACGTTAGAAGAGAAGTTAGGAGCAATTCGTGCAAGTATTGCAAACCCCAATTTTCTGTACGTGTAAAATGACCAAAATGCCCTGAGGTTATTTTACTCAGAAAATGAGGATCGTGGGCCCCACCCATCCTCAAGGGGATGTTTTGATGTTAATAAGGGATTGTTTGTGTTATGTGTGTTAATAGAGGAGAAGAATCTCAATTTTGAGTTTCGACGCGAAATGACCAAAACGCCCATGCGGTTTTAACTCGATTTGCGTGCCGACTGAGCCCGAACCTCACTAAAATGTGTTAAAAGGTGTTTTTAAGCCATGATTAACCATTGGTTAAGCTCGGGTGGTCTCGGGCAATTTTTAAGTAAAATGACCGTTTTGCCCCTCTCTTGTAGTTTTGCAATTTTTGAGATTTTGATTCGCTAACGAAACCTAAGCAATATTAGGCTCAAATTAAAGCTTATTAAATTCTAATTATTAATCTAGAGTCAAAATTATTTATTTAGATTGATTAGAACCTAAAATTGCTTAAAACACCCAAATTGCTTAGTAATTCACTTAAACCCTTAACCGTAAATTCTCTAAATTGCATGAATACCTTGCCTACACCTAAAAAATACATGGAACACACAAAATCCTCTTCCACAAGGCTGTAATGCACGAAATTATTGAGTAATAAGTCAGAAAATTATTACACAAAAATCCAAAGAATGAAAACAAAGAATCATGAAAACATGGAAACATGATTCCATGTTTTAAGCCACCAAACAAAATGATTTTTCTTCCTTATTTTTTTTCTCTAATTTTTGGTCAGATTTCTTTCCTTCCTTTGTCCATTTATGAGCTGCAAAATCTCTATAAATAGGCATGCTTGAAGATAGTTTAGATGCTTAGTTCATAACTTACACAAATTCTAGTTTTAGGAGCACCAAAAGCTCTCATTTCCTCCTCCTCTTGGCTGAATTCTTTCTTCAAGTTTTCAAGAATATTTTCTTTCATTTCACTCAAGGAAACCAAGTTCTCTTCCTTTCCTTCAAATCAGATTAGGTAGGGAGTTGTTTTTAAGTTTATTTCTATGTTTTGCTAAGTGTTGTTCTTGGTTCAAAATGATGATTTCATGGATTTTCTCTAGTTTTTCCATTTGGTTTTCTTCTTCCTTTTTCTTTGAACAATTCAGCCATATGGCCTAGGTGGGACTAAGATGATGGCTTGATGATGAGGACCTTGAGGGTGGGTTGTGAATCCATCACAAGTTAGGCCTCTAAAGCTTGAAAGTTCCACTTGATGCAAAACTTTAAAGAATAATATTTTTATGATGTTTTTATGATCTTGAGTTTAGAACTTGAAAGATGTATTTTTCACTTTGTCTTGCTAAGATATATTGGGTTGAATTTATATTTCTCTAAAGTCTTGGAGGAGCTCTAGTAAAGAAATAAAATGAACTTGCATCCATGTTTAAGTTTATGCCTTGCATAACCATGTTTACTTTCTATGTCATCACTAAATTCTCAAGAATGAATAAATGAACTTGCATATTCATGTTTAAATTTCCAAGCTTGCATTTCATGTTTAAATTTCAAGTTGTCACTTAATCTCTAAAGATAATAAAGAAGTTGCATCTCATGTTTATTTTATGCTCTCACTTTATTTTATAATGGCTAAAAGAGTCAATGCATGGCATGTTTATTTTATGTCATCACCTAAAAATCCTAGAGCTCAAAGACTTGCTTATGAATCATAAGCGAAGAAATGAGATAATTGGAGTTAAAGAATTTATTCTTTAAGAAGTCTTGAGAATTGGAGCTTAAAAAAAAAATGTAATTCTCATCTCCCTCACCGGTCCTATGCGGACTACCGCGCTCCGTTGCTTAAGATTCTCTTCTCCTCTCCTGGTCCTATGCATTACCCTTCAGTTTCTTGCATCATGTTTATATTACAAGTTCTTGCATCATGTTTAATTTTCAAGTTATCACCTTAAATCTTAAAGATAAAGAAATGGAATTGCATATCATGTTTATAATTCCAAGCTATCACCTTATAAAGATAAGATTAAAATAAGGTTGCATAGCATGGTAATAATTCAAAGATGTCACCTAAATCTCTAAAGCTCAAGACTTGCTCCTTTTATCTTAAGTGAAAGATTTAATTATGAACATTCTTTCAAGTTATAAATCGGTCCCATGGTTAATTTAGGCCTAAAGTCCTATGACTTCTTTCAAGTTTAACAAAAGGAATTAGTTTTAAAAGAGTTTTAAAACTTTGTAAGAATTTTATGGGAAGCTAGTAATTTATGTGTACTTAAAATGTGATTTGATGCTTATTAAGAATTTGGTGTCATTGATTGCTTCCCTGGTTTGTATGTTATAGTTGTTGTTGCAAACAATGAAAACTTATGCATGAAATAAAGACATATTCTTGCTCCTGGAAGAAAGTGTATTCCTGGAGAGTGCAATTTGGAAAGATTTGGCTAAGGAAAGATTTGGTATTTAAGCGTGTCCATTGTGACCCACCTCTTTTCCTGGAATCTCCAGATGCATGATTACAGTTGGTATATATTATTTCGGCATAAGACTATAAATGAGAAAATGTTATGATGATTATGAATGAAGAATTGTATTATGATATAACATGCAAAGACTTAAAGGTGACTCAAAATATATGAGAAAATGATCCTTTGGACCCGTCAAACTATAGGCGGTGAAAAGGTGATTCTTGCCCCTAGTCTTTCTCTCAAAAGGGTAGAGACGGAATTTTTACTTATCAAAAGGGATAAGTATGTGCTGGTGACGACTAGCAAGGTATGAGCTCATAACCTAGATTACTCCCAAAAGGGTGGAGCATAGGGTGGCCCAGGAAAATGATGATGAAAGTAACTTTAAGTCACCTAAGAAACTAAGTAAATGCATTATGTGAATATGATGTTTTGCTATGCATAGTATTTATGAGATGATGATGAGAAATATGATATTTTGCTATGCATAGTATTATGAAATGATGATGAGGAATATGATGTGATTTTATGCATAACTATGTTATTATATATGAAAGGAAAAGTTCATTATAAACATGACATGCTAAGTTTATGATGCATTATAAGACGCATGATTAAAATGACGAACCTCGGTAAAGTATATTTTCGAACTTAATAAATCAATCTTAGCATGCTCACTATTTCATAATAACCCGAGGTTCCTGGGGACGATGATGATGACACAATGCATCATGAGGTGAGTACCCTACTGAGATTCTTTTTATAAGTTTCTCACTCCCTCTATTTTTCTTTCCATCTCGTCTTCAGAAATAGAAGGAAGCGTTCGTGAATCACATTGAGGTCAGGTACTGAACTTGAATCCTGCTAGTTTCACTCGTATATTTTAGATATCTATCCCTATCCCTGGAGTGTTATTACTAGGTGCCATTAATGGATGTCCTTCCATCCATATATTATTTATGTTTTATTAGATTGCCTACACTTAGTCTTATTCTGTTGGTAGGCAAAATATCTATATGATATGTAATTATGGATGCTTGTATGATGGAGCCAATATATTATGATGTGATGTTTGTAAATTCCTATGTGTCTTTTAAATTTTGCTAAATCATTCACGTTAAGCGGCTCACGTTTTCAATTATGTTTTAAAAAAAAAATGGCTCGTAATTTCACTAAGTATTTTCAAAGCATGATTAAGGAACTGAAGCAAAGAGTAAAGTCTAGTAATTAATCAAATACTGCCTAGGTGTATTGGGTTAATTATTAGGGTGTTACATATAATGCATGACTTAGAATTTTTCTAAGCTTAGATGCACCCAACTAAGGTTTTAAACAAGTTTTCAAGTTTTGCATCTTGATCAAGGGTAAGATTAAATGGCTACTGCCCTTGGCGTTTTATGTTGAGTTTTGGCAAAATAAACTTTGATCTTATGGAGTTTTGAAGTCCAAAAAGGTTCTAAGAGAAACTAGCAAGTTATATGTTTGAAAGTAAGGTTTTTCTCATGATTTTATGCCTTAAGGGTTTGGTTCTGCCTTAACAGTTCCAGCACCTTAAATTCTGTTTTGGGTAGTCTAATTATGTTGATTTACCTTGCTAAGTATGTGACATTTGTTCTAGACATTTAAAAGCATCATTAGTGACTTTGTTTGCCTAATATGTGAATTCTAGAACTACTAAAGAATGGCAAAGTTAGTTCCTGCCCAGCCTTGATAAAATAGTTAGAATCACATTATAATATGCCTAGATGTGCGGGAGTGACTCATAATTGGCTTAGGTATTAATTACTGCACCATAGACAAAGTCGGAAGAAAGGGCTTAAAACGCATCTTTCTAGAACACATAATTCATCAAATGTGAACAACTACATAAGCTGTCCAACCATAATTAATTAGGAATTAGAACTTAATGGATTATGGTAATGAGGTTAATCAATCCCATCAGCATGCAAGAAAACAATGGGATAGTTTGAGGTTACCCGATTAGAGATTTCTACCTTAAGGGATGATTATGTGTCTCGCATTTAATGATGAATTGATGTGTTATCTCATGACATATATGGTGCCATGTAAACTATCATCCTTAAATAATAGTTTTGTACTCTTACATTATTGCTTCTTTAAAAGACCTTAGAGATGCCGAAGTAGTAATTTTGTGTTACGCATTAATTATGCAGCATCTCAAAGTAACATGTTAAACTTAGGGTGACTTAAAATATGAAAATGTAATCCTTTGAAACCACCCAACGAAAGGTGGGGACGATGTGATTCTAGCCCCTAAACCCGCACTTAAGGTCGGGAAGTTGACTTATCCCAAGGGATGAAGTCTAGATGCTAGTGACGACTAGCGTGGTATGAGCTCATAGCCTAGAGATTTCTCAAAAGGGAGAAAGATTAGGTCGACCCAGTAAGTAAAGGTTCTTATGTCACCTAAGTAACCAAGATATATGATTTATGTTCCATGTACCCAGTTATATGCTTTATGTTCCATGTACCCAGTTATATGCTTCATGTTCCATGTACCCAGTTATATGCTTTATGTCCTATGTACCCAGTTGCATGATTACGTTCTATAATTCAAGTATATAGCTTATGTAAACACAAGTGCCATGTTAAAAAGAACGGATTCTCTAAATTGAGATTTTAGAAAACTCATAATTGAACCAATATATGTCCATGGTTTTATAATAAACTGAGAACCCTGGAGACGTAGATGATGACACATAGAATAGGAGGAAAACCTCCTAGTTTCTTTAGCAAGAAAACTCACTCCCTCTATCTCTCTTTCCATTACGTCTTCAGTCGAGATGGCGACCTTCGTCCTATTCATTGACACGCCGACATGGGAGATCCACCATGGCCCAGACCTTGGGTCATTTCATTTTGAGGGCTCTTGCACCGTTCGTGTGTTCGCATTTCTTGGACGACCTTTCTCATCCAGATAGATAGCTACCTCTTTACCTCTACGTCTCCTTATGATGATGCGATGATTTTTGAGCACGCCGTACGCCAGATGAGAGGATTCTATGGACTCACTCTGCCAGCTTGGAAGGGTACCAGTACGTGCCCCTCACTCAGCACTGAGAAGGATCCCTCATAGGACCCCCCACTCCACCGCATATGCCCATGGGTAGTGAGGAGATGGTGACTCAGCCTCTGAGAGCCCGGTCCTGGTCCACGGCCTCGACGTAGGGGAAATGTCCAGCCTTCCACCATGCCCGCTGCAGCCGAGCTTCATCATGGAGGACCTCTCGAGTGCCTACTCCAGACGCACTTCGTCCATGGATTGGTTACGCCTTACCCATGGCATTAGCTTTAGGATAGAGGGTAGTCCTTAGTGCACGCACTACATGTAGAACGGATAAACTTTCTTTTGTATTGAGGTTATCCACTATAGATGTTCTTGGGAGGGGTGTTCCTTTTATGATTTCTGGTTCTGTGGCTTCTATTTACATGTATTTCTTGTTTCAGTTGTATTTGCATCATCTCTTGTACTCGAAGAGTCTTGCCGTAGGGTAGGCATATTATTATCTATGAAGTATTTCAATGTGATGTTATATTTGATCTAGAGCCACTTCTATGTTTATATTTCCACACTTTATGATACCGACCCGATAAGATACGCGCGACTTTTATTTTAAGAAAAAAAAAGTGGCTCATATTTTCTTTAAGTTATTTCTCTTTCTCATAAAAGAACCATGATAGTAAGTAATGACTGATATTTGACCTAAGTGCTTACTAGTAGTATTGGTCAGATGTTAGGTTGTTACAATCACAATAATCGATCGAGTAATAATATGCACAATCAGAAACTCCATTTCTCATGTCTTTCTCAATTTTCTCAACATAGGGAAGGCTTATTCTCAGAGAGATACATTCACAATTCACAATTTCAGAGGACCATAGACTGCTAGGACATGAGCTCATTCCTATTAGAGATCAGGACTTCATTTCCGGATAACTCACAAGTCTATGCCTAACCGACACGTCTATCGACTCATAACTTTTCTAGGAAGTCCTTCTTTTTGCCTTCCCTCTCAATTCTTTCTAAGCCTTGTTTTCTTTTTCCCCATATGTCTCAAACATACATAAGATATGCACATACTATCATAGAATTTCAGCCATTTCCACATCTCATTATCCTGGCAGAATTGAAGTTCCAGGCACAACAATTTATTACCCTACCAAACAACCATTCCAACCTTAAAGAAAATTTCACGTGACACTTAAATGTGTCTAAAACAACCTGTAAAAATTTCAGGGCAATCAGAGTTATATAACCACTTCAATAAAATAGGCAAATCTAGTGGTCAGAAGTCACAAATTCATAGTCCATACTTGTGTTCTCAGAATATTTAACCCTAGAATTTGATGGAATCATTGTACAAGAAAATTCACAGAGGTATTTCAACATGTTATTAGTCTTGTGTAAAAATTTCAGGAGCTATCTCAATCAATTGCTATGATGAAAAATTCGGGCAAGTTTGTTACTTCAGTCTCAACAATTCAGAAAACAACAGTTACAATTTGGTTCCTAATTTTTTTGAGGCATCAAACCTTAGAATTAAACCCGAAGAAAAATCGTGTGTTTATTCTAAGAGGTTAACTACAATATATAATTTTCATGGCTCATGAAACCACCCACAAAATTTCCAGAAAATTCGTGAAAAATTCTGATTACAGAACAGAAATCAGTCCAGCAACCTAGTTCCAATTTCACTTGAGAGAAAACCCATTTTAAAACCATCCAAACACAACACAAAAATTCATACATCAATATCAATATGTGAATCATCAATATCATCAAAATTTTCGGAATTAGGGCAACCTAAAACAGAATTGAAAAATTTCACAAGAAAGGCGCAGAAAACCTACTCTTGAAAGTTCAGCAAGTCTCTATCTCTAGCTTGCTTCAAGGTGGGATTTCTTCACAACCAAAACTCCCCACACAACCTCAAACCCTCCTCTGATCATTGATGGATGTGCAAGAAGGATGGGGTTCTTGAAATTTCAATCGGTTATAATTGTAGAAGTGGAAGTGTAGATCAATTTTTGTGAAGGAAGATTTGGGTTTTGATGATTCTAAGCTAGGGTTTTTGTGAGATGAACACAAGGTGAAGCTCTTGGCTATGGAGGACTTCCAACTTCTGATTTGTTCTTGGAATGGCTGAGAATAAGGATGGCTTTGGGAGGAAGGTGGGTGACTAGGCTTGTATTAAATACAAGGCAAGATATTTGTAAAAGAAATCATGATGGATTTGGTGACTAGGCTATGATGGATGGCTAGGATTTGATCTTGGATTCCAAGATTAAATCCTAGCCTTCCACTTGTCTTAATTGGGGGGATATTATCTAGTTGTAGTGATGGAAATGTCTTCGTGTTAAAAACCACACACCGAAATCTCACCGAACGGGTAAACATCGTACCTGATCAATCGATATTACCCGAAATTTAATTCTAGGTATAAAATTATCGTTCCCACACATTCGTAATCTTATTCTCATATTTTCTTAACTTCGGCACCTAGGTCCTAAATCCCAAGTTTGGCTATCAAGGCCTGATTCGCCAAGTACTATTCACATTTTTTTTGGTACTCCCTCATGGAGTCATTCTCATCACAACTTTCCTTCAGGATTCTAATGTTCCTGTCGCATTCATATTTATGTTTATGCCTTGCATAGCATGTTTATTTTGATGCCATCACTAAGCTCTCAAGAATAACTAAATGAACTTGCATTATTATGTTTAAAT
This sequence comes from Dalbergia oliveri, assembly GCA_030441495.1. NCBI lineage: Eukaryota > Viridiplantae > Streptophyta > Magnoliopsida > Fabales > Fabaceae > Dalbergia > Dalbergia oliveri. Next base: position 2,028,136 of record JAMLFY010000018.1, read on the forward strand.
TTCCAAGCTTGCATTTCATGTTTATATTTCAAGTCATTACTTAATCTTTAAAGATAATAATGAGGTTGCATTTCATATTTATTTTATACTCTCACTTTATTTTCTAATGAAGAGTAAAACAAGTGCATTGCATGTTTAAGTTTATGTCATCACTTAAATATCCTAGAGCTCAAAGACTTGCCCAAGTATCACAAGTAAAGTTTTAGAAAATGGAGGCATTTCAAGAATGCCATTCGGCCTTGTGATGATGATGATGGACTTGGATGAGATCATCTAATCATAAGTGCCTATAGCCTATGTCTTAGAATTTTTCTAAGCTTAGGTGAGCTTAAAGAACATTGTGAACAAGATTTTGTGTTTTAAATCTAATACATGAACTAAATATTTTAGCTACTGACCTTACCTATTTTTGTATGATTTTAATGAGAGGAATTGGTTTCTAAAAGAGTTTTGAGTTCCTAAAATGATTCCAAGAGAAACTAGTAAATTATATGTATTTAAATCATGAGATTATGTGATTATATGATGCTTGTATTTTTGGTTCTGCCTTGTGCAATTGGCCACTGTATAAATTCTATTTTATGGTGTTAAAATGTGTAAAATTATGTTTGAGTGAAGCAAGGAACGATTTAGGGAAGTTAGGAAAGAACAAGTAACTAGAAAGGACTCAAAATGTGAATTCTAGAACACTTGGATGCACAAATGGTAAATTCTGTTCCAGTATAATTGGACTTAAGAAAAATGGTTTATAATTAGTGGATATGTGTAAGAATCCCTCATAATTGGTTTAGGAGTTGATTATAGAGCCTTAGGCGAAGACGGAACTTAGAAAGGGTCAAAGACGGAGATTCTAGGACCCATAAGCATATGACAAAATTCTGCCCAAAGTGATGAAGTGCTGTTTGGTTATGTTAGTAAGCATAAACATTAGAGGAAATTATAGGTAATGATCCCTTAGGTGTAATAAAAATCCATAATGAAAGTTAGAATCATTAGAACATAAGTTTAAGACCCTAAGGGCCAAAGTATAAGACACCATGAGATAGGAGGTGTGATGTGAGAATAAGACCAAGTGGGTATACTTGTGATGAATATGAATATGTTAATGCCATGAATATGAGACTATATGTGTGTTTGTGACATGTTGTTATGATGAATGTGGTATGTTATGCTTAAAATGCATGAGAATGTGAAATATGAATGAGTTATGAGGGTATGCTCCTGTGATTAAGAGATTTATTTGATTGAGAAATTTCATGAGAACAACATGTGTGATTGAGTTATGTGGCATGACTCAAATTTGAGGAAATTTGAGTGTAGTCGTTATGCTATCGAATTTCCATCAAATTTGAGGGACTTAAAGAAAGTTTGAAAAGAAAGATTTTATATGTGACATGCCGAGACGCATTTCTCCTGCTACGTGAAAAGGAAACCCATGGGGGGTATGGTCGTGGAGCCATATCTAAACGGACAATATCACTGTCTTAACCAATGATGCGTTTCACAGACTGAGACGTACTTCTCCTGCTATGGTGAGGAGAAGGTAAAACTGTGAGGGCATCGACATTAGCTTGCCAAAGCGGACAAAGTCACTGGTCTTAACCAGTTGATACGTTTCGAGAAGGAAAAAGTCCCATGATGGGTGATTCCTTAGGTCCCCTGCCCATACTCTTAGAGTCGGAATTATTATTTTTATGATTATGATACGCTTATAAAGAGGATAAGTAAGAACTAGTGATGACTAGTTAAGGTATGAGCTCATAGCCTAGTATCAGGGGTTGGTTACTATTTTTACATACCATGATGTCACAAGTTTGAGAAAGGAGAAAAGATGTTAAGCATTTTGCTTATGAAAGAGAGAAGTTGATTATGAGAAAGTACATGCCACTTATATGAGAAATGGTTCTTGATGAGATGTTTTATTGGTTTGCTGCATAAAGTATTGCCATGCATCCATGTCCTGCTATGCTGCATACATGCATTAAGATTCAAAATAAAAGACACGGACCTTGGATAATTACTTTTATGAAAACCTCATAATGAACCTTTGCATGTATAATCTTTTTATAATAAACCCAAGGTTCCTAAGGACGTAAACAATGACACTAGAATAGGAGGATTCCCTACTAAGATTCTTTAGCAAGATTCTCACCCCTCTTTCTTCTTTTCTCATTACGTCTTCAGATTCCGATGGCGTCGTTCATGATTTTTGTTAATACGCCCGTGTGGGAGGTGCACTATGATCCAGATCATCAGTCCTACCATTTCGAGGGTCGTTGTGCCGTGCGTATTTTTGCATACATGGGATGCCCGTTGCATTCCGGTCTCCAGCTTTTGTTTCACCCGACCTCTCCCTATGGTGATGATTTGATCTTCGAGAGGACGCGACCCTGTGACGGGCAGAACCATCGTGCCCGTCCTTTGTCTTCGACGGTGTGCAGTTACCCGAGTACGTTCCTCGCTCGAGGCATTTAGAGACCGATCCGTTGGAGGATTCCCCTACTCATCCTTCTCGGAGGGGTTTGCCCCTCCAGTTCCCATGGATATTGGGGTTTTCCATGTATTAGTTGTTTATGTTTCTAGTTATTTTACGTTTCCTATCTGGAGCTTTGCCCACTTATATGGGTATGACTTTATGCTTTCTTATATTTTAGTTAGTGTATTCAGTTATGTATTAAACTATGGTATTTAATATTATGATGGTTGTTTCTATGGTTGAGGTGTTCTTACTTGCTTTATATTGCATGATTTATTTCCTCTGTTGCTTACGTTTCGCTTATGTTGTACGCTATGGCTCGCATTTTGTTTTACATATTCCATTTCAAAAAAATATATATATATTTACCCGTATTTTCCGCTAAGTAATTTTACAAACGAGTTTCAAAGGGAAATAATAACTAATAATTAATCTTAATACGTCCTAAGCGTATTGGGTTAAATATTAGGGTGTTACATTCTAGGTACAACTCATTCCTTATCATTTCTAACGTTAACCTCTCTTTTCAGAATCTTGGGCTTTTCAGGTCTCGAATTGGGTTTAACCCTGATGAGCCCATGGGGGGCCTTCAAGGTTACTATTCACGCCAAGCCAGAATTTTTTTTGTTTAATATGTCGGTTAGGCCATCTTCATCATTGCTAAGCTATTAGATTTTTGAAATTACAACTAATAAAGGTTAAATTAATTTTTAAATAATTTTTAGGGTATTACATTACCACCCACCTTCAAAAGAATTTTGCCCTCAAAAATCATTTAAAAATGATTTCAAAAGACAATTGTCATAAATCAAACAATGAATCCACACACAGGCAAACGAAAGACAACAATTGAATCCTAAAACGTTCCTACCTCGGATTGGATTTTTGGGTGGTGACATCCTTTCAGCACTTATGGCGAAACTCTGGTGTTGTGGTTTGTGCTCATATCGACGGCCATCTCAAGAGTATCCATCATGTCATCTAGATCAGCCTTCCGTTAATGTAACACCCTAGAAATTATTTAAAAATTAATTTAAGCTTTATTATTCATAACTTCAAAAATCGAGCTTAGCAATGATGAGGATGGCCAACAGACATATTAAAAAAAAATTCAAGGGTAAATAGTAACCTTGAGGGCCTCAGGCCCATTGGACAGCCAAAACCCCATATTGAGACAGGAAAGGCCCAGGATTGAGAAAAGAGAGGGTTTAAGGTTAGAAATGATAAGGAATGAGAAGTTATACCTAGATTTAATTTTCGGGTAATGTTTGACTACCGGGTATGGTGTTTTACCCGTTCGGTAGAGTTTTGATGTGCGGTTTTTAAACCGTACAAGTTACTTGGTGGCCAATTAACGTTTACCAACCATTTTATGCCAAGTGGATGGCAAGGATTGAAACTTGAAAAATAAGTTTCAATCATGACCTTTGATTTATTATATTTTACTCGGAGCCAATATCTAATCCGTTCGTGGAATTTTGGTGTGCGATTTAACAAAAAAGCTACTTGTTCCCAAGTTAAAGTGAGCCACTTATCTTGAGCCAAGTGGATGGTCAACATTCATTCTTTGACCATCCAATCAAATCCTAGCCATTCATATAATTTCTTTTCCTAAAAAGAAAAAAATTATACTTTACCTACATAAATACTATATTTATATCAAGATAAACATAAAACCACCAACCTTATCACCCCACCCTTGTCATTTCGGCCAAGATCTCTAAAAATACAGCCTCCATGTTTCTTTCTTCCAAACTCCATTGATAAGCTTCAAAGCTTGCAAAACCCTAGCTCAAAGTCACTAAAACACCAAGATCCTTTCACAAAACTTGTTCTACTCCTCATAATCTATCAAACTAACCGATTTGAATTTCATTTCCTCGCCATTTCTCACTTTGATACCTCATCTATTGCTGCCTAAGGAAGGGTTTGGTGTTGGTTTGGAGGCCTTGAAGTGAGCAAAATTCTTCTTGGATCACCCTTGGAGCCAAGATCCTTAAAGCCACTAAAGTAGGGTTTTCTTTGGCCTTTTCTTTCCAAATTTATTTTGAAAATTTCTGATTGATCTTGGTCCAAAATTTCTGGTTATATTGGTTGATAATATATTGATAGTGATGTATTAATCATGTAACACCCGGTGACGAGGCGGAGAGTGATGGTGTAAGAAGGCACGGACAATGAGCGGCTCTTGGTAAAGCCTCTAAACGAGGGGTACATGAATGAACCGATTACATACTGAATGAGAGGGATCCGAGATTGTGTAGGTATGGAGCTATACAATTAAGGAGGGCTTATATGATGATTGGAACTACCTATGCCAACAAAGCTCTTCTTTCTTCAGTAGCCCATCAGAAAGAACTTCACAGTTAAGTGTGCTTGACTTGGAGCAATTTGGGATGGGTGACCTCCTGGAAGTTTCCAGGAAGCGTGTGAGTGAGGACAAAGCATGCTGAAAAGACCAGTGTTGGTTTGTGGGGACAAGTTGTCAATCCATAAAGTAGTAGGAGATGTTACAAATGGTATCAGCCTGCACTTCTCCCGTACGGTGTGGTTCGGGACGAACCAAGCGAAGCTGGTGGGCATGTAATGCCCAGTGACGGGCGGCAGGAAATGATTGCTAGTGCAAGTAGGCACGGATTAACGCCCCAATTTTCTCCTGAATACAAATGACCAAAATGCCCTGAGGTCATTTTTACCAAATTAAGGATAGTCAATCTGGCAGTCCTCGAATGGGTCAACTCAATGTTTGAAGGGGATTATAACTGTTATGTTTGATATCCGAGGTGAAAATCTTGTTTTGAACTTTCAGCTCAAAATGACCAAAATACCCTGCTATGTTCTACACGGGTAAAAGGTGCCGTTTGAGAGAACTTTTCCAGGAATTTTGGAATGATGTTTATGAGTAATATTTGTTATAGTTGAGCAGGAGGTCCGCAGTTTTAGTACAAAATTACCATTTTGCCCCTAGAACAGTGTACAGTGAGCCTAATGACGCAATTAAGCAAACCTAAGCAATATTAGGCTCTAATCGAAGATTAATTTATTTTGATAATTAATCTAAAGTCAAAATAATTTATTAAGGTTAATTAGAACCTAAGATTGCTTAGTTAAACTCTAATTGCATTCTTTAATTCAAGATTCCTAGTCATGGAATCTTGAATAGTATTTCTCTCTCCAATTCCTTAAATTAAGGAATTGTGCCATACCTCATTTGACCAAAAGAATGATTTTAAATTGTTAATCTAGCAAGATTACCCTCCTAATCAAGTCTTGACAACCTTAATTAGCCAATTACCTCACCTAAACACTTTCTTACAACTCCTAATCAAAACCTTAATCAAAGAAACACCTAAACACATCATTAAACCACAATTACATGAACAAATTAACCTCCCCCTTGGCTGCAAAAGCTGGCCAAATACTTTCCCCATAATTCATCACATGTTGATTTTACTTCACTCAAAGGCCATACCTCAAGCCATACTTTGAGCCATACCTAACCATGCTTTCAACCATGCTTTGCCCATGCCTTACCCATGCCAATCAAAGAGATATTTTCCTCACTTTTTCTTCTCTTAGCCATCGGCCATTCACTCCCAAGGCAGCCTCATATTGCAAATTTTCTATAAATACCAAGCTTGGAAGAACTTGGTTACACTTTAGAAGCTTTGCCAAGTTCAAGCTTTCTTGCATTTTCTTCCTTTTCTCTCAATTTCTCTTCATCTTGCTCTTCTATTTCCTTCCCTCAAAGAACCTTTCCACCACCACAAACAACCATAAACACCATTACATCACCTTAAACCACCTCTTAAACACTTAAACTTTCCATTCCAAGCTTAGAAACTCAAGGAAAAATCATCTTCCTTGACTTCCCTCTTGGCCGAAACATATACCCATATCCAAGAGGAGATTTTGTCTTCTCAACTCTTCAAGAACTCAAGCTTTCTTTCATTTCTTCAAAGACTTCCTTAGGTAGGGGTTTTGTTTTCAAGTTTTTACTTGTTTTCTTCAAGAAAAGTTCTAGTTTTCTCTTGGTTCAAAACTCTTTTCCTTTTCCTTTTTCTTTTCGGCCAAGAGGCCTTTTTATGAGAAGAACTTGAGCTTGATGATGAGGTTTCAAGATAATGACTTGTTGTTGTCATGTGAGAAACCTCTAAAGCTTGAAACAACTTGGTCTTGGACCATACATGCTTGTGTTTCTTTCTTTTCCTTGCTCACATTTTCGGTTCCTTTTTCCTTCTTTCTTGAATGGCTTTAGCTTCCTTTCCTTTTTTCCTTTGAAAGATTTCGGTTTCCTTTGTTTTCACTTGAACAAAGTTTGCTAAAAATGTTAAGTAGATCACAAAAGTTTTGTTAAGAAAATTAATCACATGTTTTCAAAGAGCTCTAAGCTTACCCTTGCCAACCTTAAAGTTGGTCGGCCGTTCTAAGAGTTTTACTCTAGATTGAAGCCCATGAGCAATAAAATAAAGAATATGACTTAGTTCTTTGTATGCTTGTTTAGACAAAGTGTTGAGCTTTGTGTCTATTTTCTTGAGCTTGATGATGAAGTTCAAAACCAAAGACTTCCTTGAAGTCTAGGTGCTAAGAACTCTAAAGCTCACTTTATGTTGTTAAGATGCATAATGGGTTAAGGTTATGATGTTCCTTTAAAGTCTTGTAAGAGCTCTAGTTAAGATAAAATGAGTTGCACACATGTTTACATTTATGCCTTGCATAGCATGTTTATTTTGATGTCATCACTAAACTCTCAAGAATAACTAAATGGACTTGCATTATCATGTTTAAATTCCAAGCTTGCATTCCATGTTTATATTTCAAGCCATCACTTAATCCTTAAAGATAATAATGAGGTTGCATCTCATATTTATTTTATGCTCTCACTTTACTTTCTAATGAAGAATAAAATGAGTGCATATCATGTTTAAGTTTATGCCATCACTTAAATGTCCTAGAGCTCAAAGACTTGCCCAAGTATCTTGCATAAAGTTTTAGAAAATGGAGGCATTTCAAGGGATGCCATTTCGGCCTTGTGGTGATGATGATGGACTTGGATGAGTTCCTCTAATCATAAGTGCCCATAGTCTAAGTCTTGGAATTTTTCTAAGCTTAGATGTACTTAAGGAATTTTATGAACAAAGTTTTATGTTTTAAATCTTTTCCTTGAGCCAAATAATTTAGCTACTGACCTAGCATATATTTATATGATTTCAATAAGATAAATGGTTTCTAAAAGAGTTTTGAGCTTCTAAAATGATTCCAAGAGAAACTAGCAACTTATATGCATTTAAATCAAGTGATTATGTGAATCTATGAAGCTTATGATTTCGGTTCTGCCCTTGATGATTGGCCACTATATGAATTCTGTTTTATGGTGTTAAAATGTGTAAAATTATGTTTGAGTGAAGCAAGGATCGATTTAGAGAAGTTAGAAAAGAATAAGTAACTTGAAAGGATTAAAAATGAGAATTCTAGAACACTTAAATGCACAAGATATGCATTCTGTTCCAGCATGTTTAAAACTAAGGAAATTGGTTTATAATTAGTGAACATGTGTAAGAATCCCTCATAATTGATTTAGGAGTTAATTATAGAGCCTTAGGCGAAGACGGATCTTAAAAAGGGTCTAAAACGGAAATTCTAGAACCCCGTAATCATGGGGTAAATTTTCTGCCCAAAATGCATAATGCTGTATGGAATTTTAGTAAGCCTAAATCTTAGTGAGAATAATAGGTAATGATCCCTTAGGTGTTATAAAAATCCATAATGAAGTTAGGATAATTGGAACACAAGTTTAAGACCCGTAAGGGCCCAAGCATAAGATACTATGAGATAGGAGGTGTGATGTGAGCATGAGGATGAGTGAGCATATTCTTAATGGTGTGATTATGTTAATATCTTGAGCATGAAATTTTATGTGTACAATTGGCTTGTTGATATGATGAAGTGTTGTACCATGTTTTGAGATGCATGAGGTTTCGAAATGAATGAGATAGAAAAATATGCTCATGTGAACTAGAAAGTTTATTAATTGAGAAAGTTCATGAGAATGATATGTGTGATTGAGTTATGTGGCATGACTCAAATTTGAGGAAATTCGGAGTGTGGTTGTTATGCTGCCGAATTTCCCAAATTTGGGGGACTTGAGAAAGTTTTGAAAAGAAAGATTTTATATGTGACATGCCGAGCGCATTTCTCCTGCTACGGTGAGGAGAAAGGAAACCCGTGGAGGTTATGATCGTGGGGATCATCCTGAAGCGGACAATGTCACTGGTCTTAACCAGATGATGCGTTTCACAGACTGAGACGTACTTCTCCTGCTACGGTGAGGAGAAGGTAAAACCATGAAGGCATCGACATTAGCCTGCCAAAGCGGACAAAGTCACTGGTCTTAACCAGTTGATGCATTTCAGAGAAGGAAGAAAGTCCCATGATGGGTGATTCCTTAGGTCCCTGCCGTGTCTTGGAGTCGGGTTGTTATTATTATGATTATGATTATGATTCGCTTATCAAGAAGATAAGTAAGAACTAGTGACGACTAGTTAAGGTATGAGCTCATAGCCTAGTATCAGGGGTCGGTTACTATTGTTTTGAAAATCATGATGTCACAAGTTGAGAAATGAGAAAAGATGAAAATATTATGCTCATGAGAGCGAAAGTTTGATCATGGAAAGTTACATGCCACTTATGTGTGATTTTAATTGATGATGATATGTTTTATTAATGCTACGTATTGCCATGCATACATGTTCTACTATGATGCATACATGCATTAAAGATTCATTATAAAAGACACGGACCTTGGATAATTATCTTTTATGAAAACCTCATAACGAACCTTTGCATGTGTAACTTTTTTATAATAAACCCAAGGTTCCTAGGGACGTAAACGATGACATTAGGATAGGAGGCTTTCCTACTGAGATTCTTTAGTGAGATTCTCACCCCTCTCTTTGTTTCTTTTCCGTTACATCTTCAGACCGCAATGGCGTCGTTCGTGATCTTTGTTGACACCCGTGTGGGAGGTGCATTACGACCCAGATCATCAGTCCTACCATTTTGAGGGTCACTTGCGCGTGTGCATTTTTTCATTCATGGGATGCCCATTTGCTTTTCCAGTTCTCAGTTTCGCTTCACCCCGACCTTTCCCTATGGCGATGATATGATTTTTGAGAGAACGCGTCCCGTGATGAGAGAACTTCGTGCCCTTCATCTTCGTGGTACGAGGCTACCCTGAGTACATGCCTTGCCCAGACATTCAGAGCCGACCCGTCAGAGGATCCCCCTCTCACCCTTTTGGAGGTTCGCCCTCCTTACCCATGGATACCGGGATGGGTAGCGAGGATACGGTGGCGCGGAGGTTAGCTCGTCGCCTGGAGATGCGTCCACGTCGAGGAGGCTATGTTCGTCCACCTTTCCGCCTACACGCACCAGAGGAGCTTGCTCAGTTTATTGGGTATGTACCATCGAGGGACGAGGAAAGCATCATCCATAAATCGAGGAGGGGTAGTCATAGCTTGGGACTGATCTCTTGAGGGCTTCGTGCATCTGTTATCTATGTCTCCTCCTTATGTTTTCTTGTATTTTATATTTCCTGTCCTGTAAGCTCTGCCCACTGGTATGGGTAAGACTTTATGTTATGTTTCCGTTGTTGTACCAAACTATAAGATTTAATATTATGATGTTTGTCTCCATGATTGAGGTGTCCTTTAATGCTTTTGTTTTGATGTGATTTATTTATTCTTCCGCTTTACGCTTCGTGCATGTTGTACGCAATGGCTCGCACTTTGTTTTATGCACCTCATTTCAAAAAAAATAAAATTTCCCTGTATTTTCCACTAAGTTATTTCTAAAAGAGGTTTTAAAGGAAATAATGACTAATAATTAATCTTAATACGTCCTAGGCGTGTTGGGTTAATATTAGGGTGTTACACGGACAAGGAGGGTTCCTGTAAGGCCTCTAAGCGTAGGGGTACATGAATGAACCGATTACACACCTAATGAGAAGGATCTTGAGATTGCATAAGTATGACTATCCTAACACCCTAACTTTCACCTAATACGCTCGAGTCACATTCGACTAATTATTAGCGGTTACGTCTTCGTTTCAGAACTTGACTTAGCTTTCTTTAAAATACAAGTACTGAAAATATGGCTAAATTTTTCTTTTTGAATTTAAGATTTAAAATGCGAGCCGCACATGCGCATAGAGATCGATTATTAAACGTAAAACATAACAACCAAATATACGTCATCATAATAATCATAGAATAATCATAACATAAATTATAGTAGTATATCATAATCATAACATAACAACGATGTCCTTATAAATATAAGCACATCTAGGGTTATCAATTACACCAAATAACTTTTAACTAATGCAAAACAAGGTATTAGCAAAGCTAGACTAGTCTTCATGCTTCCGTTGCCCTCTTTACCATCTAGGTGACGTGATTCCTACGCCCACGCCTCAACGTAGATCATGAATGATCCGCATCATTCCCGTCTGGTGGCGACACGGAAAGAAGAAATGGGTGAGAAACTTATTCAAGGTTCTCAGGAGGGCTTCCCGACTCTAACACAAGTGTCATCGTCGTCCCAGCCACTTTGGGTTTTTATAAAGAGGTGTTCATGCATAGGTTCAGTTTTAATTTCTCAAAGCTTATTATCCGAAGTGGGTTTCTTTTAGCATGAGTCTTGATGGTATGAATGCGATAGATATTTTATGTATGCATGGCAATACTTGAGCATGACAGTACACGTAGGTAACACATATCACTTAATCAAAGCATCAATGAAACATATGCATGTATGTCTTTTACTTTTTCATACTTGAACTCGTGAGTTCTTTCATAACTTTTCCATTTTTCCACCCTCATCATGGTCACCAAAATCCACCCAACATGCCGGCCCCGATTTATCATGGTCACCAAAACTCCTAATCACCTATCGCCTAGGAATGAGCTCATCCTAACTAGCCGTCACTAGATTCATACGGGGTAAAAGAGGGGAATCATATTTCTTTCTTGGATCACGCCGACAACCCTTAACTTGGGAAGTCATAATGGGATTATTTCCACATTATCATATCTTTTATGGATGCAACATGAGCATACAACTTAAAGCCTCATATAACATATCCTTCATTCACATTTCATATTCTCATGCATTTTAAATGTTACATACCACATCATCACATCATCATGCCACATAATATTTCATACGTAAGATATTAACATAGTCACATCATTAAGAATATGCTCACTCGCTCTCCTACTCATATCATACCTCCTTTCTTATGGTGTCTTATGCTTCAGCCCTTTGGGTCTTAAACTTATGTTCCAACTATCCTAATACCCATATTACATCTTTATTACACCTAAAAGATCATTACTTATATTTCTCACTAAGATTTAGGCTTACTAAAATTCCATAAAGCATTATGCATTTTGGGCAGAAAATTATCTTATGATTACGGGTTTCTAGAATTTCCGTTTTAGACCCTTTAAGATCCGTCTTCGCCTGGTTCTATAATTAACTCCTAAACCAATTATGAGGGATTCCTACACATGGTTACCAATTATATACCACTTTCCTTAGTTTCAAATATGAACATAATGCATATTTCATGCATTTAAGCGTTCTAGAATTCTCATTTTTAATCCTTTCAAGTTACTTATTCTTTTCTAACTTCTTTAAATTGATCCTTGCTACACTCAAACATAATTTTACACATTTTGACATCTTAGAACAGCATTTATACAGTAGCCAATCATGAAGGGCAGAACGAAATCATAAGCCCATAAAATCACATAATCTCATGAATTAAAATGTATACAAGTTGCTAGTTTTCTCTTGGAATAATTCTAGGGATTCAAAACTCTTTTAGAACTCAAATCCTTACATTAAAATCATGTAATTACACATGAGGTCAGTAGCTAAATTAACTTGTTCATAAAATAGATTTAAAGTATATAATTTTATGCATAGTGTTGCTTAGGTGCTCCTAAGCTTGGAAAAATTACAAAACATAAACTATGGACACTTGTGATTAGAGGAACTCATACTAAGTCCATCATCATCACCACAAGGCCGAAATGGCTTCTTAAGAATGCCAACATTTTCTTAAAAACCTTACATAGAATACTTGGGCAAGTCTTTGAGCTCTAGATCATTAAGGTGTTGACATAAACTTAAATATGCTATGCACCTCATTTTTATTCTTCATTAGAAAATAAAGTGAAGACATAAAGTAAACATGCGATGCACCTTTTTATTATCTTTGGAGTTTAAGTGATGGCATAGAATATAAACATGCTAGGCAAGAAAGTAAACATGAGATGCAAGGTTCAATTCTTTATTTTAGTGCTCTAGGCCTCTTGAGGTATTTACCCAAATCAACAATCAACTTTAATGTTGAAATAGGTAGGCTTGAGATTTATTAAGTGAGGATGCACATTCTTGTTTTAATCTTTAAGTTGTTTAGTGATGACTTGAAAATAAGCATGCTATGCAAAGCATTAAAGTAAACATGAATGCATCTTATTTTAGATCTTAGCTAGAGCTCTTTGCAAGACTTTTAAGGAACAAAAGCCTCAACCCATTATGTATCATAAGGTAAGCTTTAGAGTTCTTAGCACCTAGACTTCAAAGAAGTTTTAAGGTTTGAACTTTATCATCAAGCTTAAGAAAATAGACACAAAGTTCAATACTTTGTTTAAACAAATTACAAGAACTAAGTCATATTCTTTATTTTATTGCTCATGGGCTTCAATCTAGAGTAAAACTCTTAGAACGGCCAACCAACTTTAAGGTTGGCAAGGGTAAGCTTAGAGCTCTTTGAAATCATGGGATTAATTTTCTTTAACAAAACTTTTGTGATCTACTTTACATTTTTAGCAAAGTTGTTCAACCAAGGCAAAGGAAACCGAAATCATTTAAGAAAGAAAGGAAAGAACTGAAATGAAACTAAAGAAAAAGAAAGAAACACAAGCATGTATGGTCCAAGACCAAGTTGTTTCAAGCTTTAGAGGTTTCTCATATGACAACAACAAGTCATTATCTTGAAACCTCATCATCAAGCTCATGTTATTTTCATAAAATGGCCTATTGGCCGAAAATGAAAAGGAAAGAAAGAAAGGAGTTTGAATCAAGAGAAAACTAGAACTTTCTTTAAGGAAAACAAGCAAAACTTGAAAACAAAACCCCTACCTAAGGAAGCCTTGAAAGAAATGAGAAGAAGCTTGTATTCTTGAAGGAATGAGAAGACAAAATCTCCTCCTTGATGGAAGTGATGATTTCGGCCAAGAAGGAAAACCAAGGAAGATGATTTTTCCTTGAGAAAGCAAGCTTGGAAATGGAAAGATAAAGTGTTTGAGAGGTGGTTTGAGATGAGGGAGTGATGGTTCAAGGTTGTTTATGGTGGTTTGTGGTGGTGAAAAGGTTTCTTTGATGGTGGAGGAAAAAGAACAAGATGAAGAGAAAGTTAGAAGAAAAGAGAGAAAATGCAACAAAGCTTGAACTTGGCAAATGATCTAAAGTGTAACCAAGTTCTCTAAGGCTTGGTATTTATAGAAAAAATGAAACTTTGTGGCTGATTTAGGGAGGAAGAGGGCTGACAGTTTTCATGCCAAAGGGGGAGGAAATATCTTCAAAAACTTGTCATTCAAAGGCATGGTTGAAAGCATGGCTAGGTATGGTTCAAAGCATGGCTTGAGGTACGATCTTTGAGTGAACTAATACCCTAAAATTACTTAAAAATTAATTTGAGCTTTGTTAGTTGTAATTTTAAAAATATAACAGTTAACAACGATGAGGGTGGCCCAACGGACGTTTAAAAAAAAAGAATTTGGCCGGTAAATAGTAACCTTACGGCTCCAAGCCCGCGACAGCTTAAACCTAGATTCGGGCCAGGAGGTGCCCAAAATTAGGAAAACATGGGAATAAGGTTAGAAATATGTGGGAATGATAATTTTATACTTAAAATTAATTTTCGGACAATATTCGTTAATCGGGTATGACGACGTTCGTGAGATTTCGATGTACGGTTTTTAACACCGAAAGGTATTTCCATCACCACAAATGGATGATGTCCACCTACTAAGGACATGTGGAAGGCCAAGATTTAATCTTGGAATCTAAGATTAAACCTTAGCCATCCATGGTTGCTTTATGACATAAATAATGATTTTTTACTAAATATCTCCATTTCATTTATTAAAGCAAGCCTAGTCACCAACTTCTCCTCCAAGATATGAGCAAATTCGTGGTCAGCAAGGGGAAGAGAGCAGCCACCATTTTTGTCCTCAAGAGCTTGTTCTTGAGTTCCAAGCCCAAAAACTCCAAGCTAGAGTTGTTGGATCATCAAAAGTTCTTCACTAAGCTTGTTCTACACCCAATTCCTACAAATCTAACCGAACAAAATCTCAATCATTCATCAATCCTTACCTTTCTCCCTCACACCTCACTGATATCAGAGGGGTTTGAAGTTAGATTGGGAGCTTTGGAGGAGAAGGAATCAAGTTTGGTTAATCTTGAAGCCAAGGAGCTAATAGGTTACTACAAGTAGGGTTTTTCTTGCCTTCTCTTGTCAAATTTGTTCTGATCTGTTTGGGATGAGTTATGTCCGAAATTTCTGGTTATATTGGATGATATTATGTTGATATTGATGTGTGAATTTTGGTGGTGGGTTTGGATGGTGTCATAAAATGGTTTTTATCAAAATAAATTTGGACTAGGTTGCTGGAATTTCTGTTGTCCTGTAGGCAGCAGTGGTTCACGAATTTTCTGGAATATTTGTGGGTGTTTTCATGAGCTATAAAAATTATATGTTGGATTAAACATCTTAAACTAATTACCTGAATTTTCTTGGATGTTAGTTTTAAGGTTTGATGCTTCAGGAAAATCAGAAACCGAAATGAGGCAGATGCTGTCCTGATTGTTGAGACTGAGGCAGTAAACTTGTCCGAATTTATTACCATAGCAAATGATTGAACTAGCTCTTGAAATTTTTACACGAAGTTAATAATATATTGAAGTATCACTGTGAATTTTATTGTGAATTAATTCAATCAGTTGCTGGGGTTAAAAATTAGGGGAACTCGGTTCTGGTCTGGAATTGGTGGCCCCTGACTACTAAATTTGTACATTTTACTGAGGTAGCTATAGAGCTGTGTTTGTCCTGAAATTTTTAAAGGTTATTCTAGACACATTGAAGTGTCATACAGAATTTTTGTGACTCTTGAAATGGCTGTTTGGTATGATAATGAAATGTTATGCCTAGGACAGGAACTCTGCCCATTGTGCTGGGAATGGAACAATGCTTTGAATTGAGAATGTAATGGCACTTTGGCTTCTAGTATGACATGAGTATTTGATATTAAGTGTTTGGCCATGTGATTATGACATGTAAATGCATGCTATGGATTTTAAAGATTGAAGTATGAGGAAAGAATGAGAATTTCATTGTGAATGATTGCCTATATGTGGCCTATGTATGCATTTGAGAAAAGAGAAAAGTATATGATGCCATTATAAGGATGTATAAATTTAAATTGTGCATGTTCTGACATATGGACAAAATAGAAACAAGACTTAGATTGAATGAGGGAAGGCGAAGTAGTAACTTCCCAAAATTTATTTTGAGTCGGTAGACGTATCGGCTAGGAATAGATCTGTGGGATTCGAAATGGAAAAAATGAAGTTCGATGACCACGTATAGGAATGAGCTCAGTCCTGAAGGTCTATTTCCCTTGTGTGGTGTGATCCACCATAAATACCCGTTGGGTATAAACGGATCTATTGTGGAGTTGTCCACTGAAAATACCCGTTGGGTATAACTAAGTCTTTCCTATGTCAATGAAAAGAGAAAAATGCACTAATTGGCTTTCTATGGCCATGATGGAAACCAGATCACTTTGAGATAACTTTATTGTATTGACATATGCATCATCCATATCATATGAAATCCTTTAAGTAGATTTACTTACTATGTGTTTGAGCTTCTAGATATATGTATACGTACTGATTGATTGTTAAAAGCTACCCACTTCGGAAGGATGATTTTGGAACCTTAAAATGAATCTTTAGAATATATTGCCTGATCAAGTTTCTAATAAACCGAAGTGGTTGGGGCGATGACGATGACATTATGAGTGTGATTGGGGAGTTGCCCTCCTGAGGATTTTAAAAATTCTCACCCCTATGTGTTTGTTTCGTGTCGCCTCCAGGTTAAGCCAGGGGATGAGGATGCTGCTATGCAAAGGAGTGTAGGATTGCTGTAGTATAGCAGTTGCTTTTTATTCTGTTGTACTTAGTGAAATGAGTATGTATGTAAATGTATTAGAAGACAGATATGTACTAAAGCTCATAGAGGAGCTTCCTTATGTATTTTAGCTGTATGTTTAATAAACTTGATGTTTACTTGTAATATGTTTTAATAGAATTACGCTTAGTTATCTCGTACATAAATCGAGCTTGCTATAGATAATTAAGAGAGGTCCGCTAATTAACAAGTAACAACTCTCGGTATGATATCATAGCTTAAGAATGGGGTTATACTTGGAGGATGTTACAGAAACAAAATCAACATGTAACACAAATGGAGAGCATGAATTCGGCCAACATTTCAGCCAAGGGGGAAAGGATGATTTGCTCATGTAATGTGGTTTAAGGAAGTGTTTAGGTGTTTCTTTGATTAAGGTTTTGATTAGGAGTTGTAAGAAAGTGTTTAGGTAAGGTAATTGGCTAATTAAGGTTGTCAAGACTTGATTAGGAGAGTGATCTTACTAGATTAACAATTTAAAATCATTCTTTTGGTCAAATGAGGTATGGGCACAATTCCTTAATTTAAGGAATTGAGAAAACACTATTCAAGATTCCATGACTAGGAATCTTGAATTAAAGAATGCAATTAGAGTTTATCTAAGCAATCTTAGGTTCTAATTAACCTCAATAAATTATTTTGACTTGATTAATTATCAAAATAAATTAATCTTCGATTAGAGCCAATATTGCTTAGGTTTGCTTAATCGCGTCATTAGGCTCACTATTATCCTGTTCTAGGGGCAAAATGGTAATTTCACATTAAAACTGGGACCTTGGCCTACTAAACATCAAAAACCACTTACAAACATCATTTAAAATCTTTTGGTCCAACTAACCGGCACGTAAAACGATGACAAACAACACAGGGCGTTTTGGTAATTTTGCGCGTCAAACTCAAAATGAGATTCTTCTACTCTATTACACACACAACACATATAATCCCTTATTAACATCAAAACATCCCCTTGACGATGGGGACTGGCAATTCTCATTTTCGGGTAAAATGACCTCAAGGGCATTTCGGTCATTTGTACACGGAAAAATCCTGGTTACATATATAGTTAAGAAGGGCTTATATGAATTGATTGGTACTACCTATGCCAACAAAGATGCATCTTCTTTTCAATAGCCCATCATGAAAGAACTCTAGTTTAGCGTGCTTGACTTGGAGCAATTTTGGAATGGGTGATCTCCTGGGAAGTTTTCCAAGAAGCATGTGAGTAAGGACAAAGCATGAAAAGACCAGTGTTGGTTTGTGGGGACAAGTTGTCAATCCATAAAGTAGGGATGTTACAAACCACATTAATTTTGAACAAAAAGTTAATTAATTGATTGAAATTCATAAATAAAATAAACCAATACTAATTAATCAACTAAGTAAAGAACTAAGTAAACTAAGTCATCTTAAGCATATATGGTAGTCCATAATATTGGTTGATACACACATGTCTAAATAAAAACAAGTCTAAAACACACAAGTTTAAAACGAGAAACAAGTCTAAGTTCAAACCAAAATAGACAAAGGACATTAGTCATAAAAACTTGACACAAAAGAAAATCTCTATAATATAGTCCATCATAATCACCTCCATTGCATGTTTTATGTCCTTTGTATTATCCTCCTCCAACTTGAGTTGCACATGCATTAAGCTCAATCCTGCAACATAAACCCAACAATTAAAAACCAAAATATTATCAAGCTTAATTTATTGAATAACTATATTTACATAAAACTATAATATGTCAAATATCAATACACCAACTCCTAAAGTTCCTACACATGTTATAACCAAAATAATGGAAAACACACAACAACTTAGATAGAACAACAAATCATAATGATCACCTAGATCTTGACTTTTGAAAAGCAATATATACAAGAATTCTCAATTTGATTCTATAATCTTGCAAGATGTTCAACTACTTGAATGAGGAAGGGAGCAAAACAAAGGATTACAAGCCATCCACAAATTTACCAAGAGTTCAAAAAATAACCAGCAAACAAATACAACTGCGAGTCCAAGTCTCAACGTAAAACCATAGAAATACAACAGGTGCAAGGAAAAAAAAATAGAAATTAAAAAAGAACATTATTTTTCATAAGCTTACACAGTTTGTGTGGGTAAATATGCATAATTTCCTAATTTTAGTTATAGTTAGATATTTGGAAGTTTTGTAAGCTAATACTCTTAAAAGTGGTCCATTATTTTTACTAAGGATTGGATAATATCGAACTTATGTTGTAGTATTTTGTTAGAAAAATTGCTAGGGGAAGAGATTTGCCTGGATATCATATGTTTTAGAGGCCTTGCAATGTCTATTTTGAATTGCATGTATAAAGTTATATATGAATTATACTCTTGGGAATTTTGTTTCAAATTTGCTATATAAGTTAAAAATGTTTTCCTACTCCTTTGGAAGTTAGATATCAGTTATTAATAAGTTTTGGAGGCTTGCATAACTTGGGTGAGCCTATAGCCTTGGTTGTGTGCTGATCATTAACAAGTTTGGGTGATGAAATTGCACATGTGGGGCATGCTAGAGATATAAATCTAACAGTATCCCTAGTGTAACACCCAAAATCATTTGAAAAATTAATTTGAACTTTATTAGTAAGAATTTAAAAAATCTAACAACTTTATCAATGATGAGGACGGTCCAATGTGTAACACCCTAATATTTAATCTATCTCGCCTATGATGCATTTAGGTTAATTATTAGTCATTACTCTTTTGTTCAGTTTTATCAGATTTTAAATTCTTGAAAACACTTTAATAAAGGGAAATTTTTTTTTTATATATACAAAATGCAAGCCACGAATACTAAATAGTTAATGTTATTCACCTCGCATATGATAGAAAGAGGATAAAACAAATCACGCCTATAAATTACAACACCCATATATTATAATATTACCAATGTAAATACGAATCATTCCGTCATACACCAAAACATACAATCATCACACTACCAACAAAGGTTAAGTCAAGTCCAGTAATCCAAAACAAACAATATGCAAATGAATACAAAATAAACTAGCATAAAGCCCTCCTCTCACTACTCCTGTCAATGTAACACCCTAACTCTTAACCTCATACGCTCGAGTCACATTCCGGTTATTTATTAGTTGTTACGCCTTTGTCTGATCTTGACTTACTTTTAAAATACGAGTAATAAAATACGACTAAAGTTTTCCTTTTAAAACTTAAAATGCAAGCCGTGCATGCGCATGGATATCGACTATTAAACGTAAAATATAACAACCAGATATACGTCATCATAATAACCATGAATAAACCATAGAATAATCACAACATAAATTATAATAGTATATCATAATCATAACATAACAATGATGCCCTTATAAATATAAGGACACCTAGGGGTATCAATTACACCAAACAACTTTAACTAATGCAAACAGGATGTTAACAAGGCTACACTAGTCTTCATGCTTCCACTGCGCCTTTGCTGACTAGACGACGTGATTCCTATGCTCGTGCCTCAAGGAAGATCATGAACACCCACACCAATCCCGTCTGGAGATGACACGAGAGGGAAAACAAAAAGGGTGAGAATACTTATACAAGATTCTCAGTAGGCTTCCTGACTTTAACACAAGTGTCATCGTTGTCGCCCCCAGCCACTTCGGGTTTCATTATGAAAGAGGTGTGCATGCATAAGTTCAGTTTTAATTTCTCAAATCCTATTATCCAAAGTGGGTTCTTTTAGCATGCTTCTTGATGGTATGAATGTAGCAAATATTTCATGTATGCATGGTAATGCTTGAGCATGACATTTCACGTACTCAACATATATCACTTAATCTTAAGCACCAATGGAACAATCACAAAACATATGCATGTGTGTCTTTTGCTTTATCATAGTTGAACTCTTCGAGTTCGTTTCTTAAATTTTTCCATTTTTCCACTTTTCCACCCTTATCCACCAAAATCCACCCAACATGCCACCCTGATTTTCACATAGCCACCAAAACTCCAAATACACCCATCGCCTAGGAATGAGCTCAAACCTAACTAGCCGTCGCTAGATTTATACGGGGAAAAGAAGGGAAATCACATTTCTTTCTTGGATCACCCGTACAACCCTTAACTCGGGAAGTCATAATGGGATCATTTCCACTTTAACATATCTTGTATGGATGCAACATGAGCATACAACCATCGAACATCATATAACATATCCTCTATTCATGTCTCATATTCTCATGCATTTTAAACATAGCATACCACATCATCATAGCAACATGCCACACATCCATACATTCTCATACTCATAGCATTTAAAACATTCACATACATCAAAACAATACTCACTCGATCTCATTCC
Source organism: Dalbergia oliveri (assembly GCA_030441495.1). NCBI lineage: Eukaryota > Viridiplantae > Streptophyta > Magnoliopsida > Fabales > Fabaceae > Dalbergia > Dalbergia oliveri. The sequence goes on from JAMLFY010000018.1 coordinate 2,049,290, forward strand.
TACATCGCACCTCCTTATCTCAAGATATCTTATGCTTTGGCCCTTATGGATTTTAAACTTGTGTTCTAATTATCCTAGCACTCATTATAGATCTTTATAACACCCAAGGGATCATTACTTACAATTCTCACTAAGATTTATGTTCACTAATATATCCAAACAGCATTGCATCACTTAGGCAGAAAATTATCATACGCTTACAGGGTCCTAGAATCTCCATCTTTGACCCTTTCTAAGTTCCGTCTTCGCCTAAGGCTCTATAATTAACTCCTAAACCAATTATGAGGGATTCCTACACATATCCACTAATTATAAACCATTTTTCTTAAGTCTAATTATGCTGGAACAGAATTTACCATTTGTGCATCTAAGTGTTCTGGAATTCACATTTTAAGTCCTTTCTAGTTACTTGTTCTTTCCTAACTTCCCTAAATCGTTCCTTGCTTCACTCAAACATAATTTTACACATTTTAACACCTTAAACAGAATTTATACAGTGGCCAAAAGCACAAGGCAGAACCAAAACATAAGCATCAAATAATCACATAATCTCATGATTTAAATGCATATAAGTTGCTAGTTTCTCTTGGAATCATTTTAGGAACTCAAAACTCTTTTGAAACCAATTAATCTCATTGAAATCACATAAATGTGTACTAGGTCAGTAGCTAAATTATTTAGCTCAAGAAATAGATTTAAAACATAAAACTTTGTTCATAAAGTTCTTTAAATACACCTAAGCTTAGAAAAATTCCAAGACTTAGACTATGGGCACTTATGATTAGATGAACTCATCTCAAGACCATCATCATCATCACAAGGCTGAAATGGCATTCTTGAAATGCCTCCATTTTCTAAAACTTTATGTAAGATACTTGGGCAAGTCTTTGAGCTCTAGGATATTTAAGTGATGGCATAAACTTAAACATGCTATGCACTTGTTTTACTCTTCATTATAAAATAAAGTGAGAGCATAAAATAAATATGAGATGCAACCTCATTATTATCTTTAAAGATTAAGTGATGACTTGAAATATAAACATGAAATGCAAGCTTGGAAACTTAAACATGATAATGCAAGTTCATTTAGTTATTCTTGAGAGTTTAGTGATGGCATCAAAATAAACATGCTATGCAAGACATAAACATAAACATGAATGCAAGTTCATTTTATCTTAACTAGAGCTCTTACAAGACTTTAAAGGAACATCACAACCTTAACCCAAATATGTATCTTAACAACATAAAGTGAGCTTTAGAGTTCTTAGCACCAAGTCTTCAAAGAAGCCTTTGGTTTGAACTTCATCATCAAGCTCAAGAAAATGGACACAAAGCTCAACACTTTTTCTAAACAAACATATAAAGAACTAAGTCATATTCTTTATTTTATTGCTCATGGGCTTCAATCTAGAGTAAAACTCTTAGAACGGCCGACCAACTTTAAGGTTGGCAAGGGTAAGCTTAGAGCTCTTTGAAAACATATGATTAATTTTCTTAACAAAACTTTTGTGATCTACTTAACATTTTTAACAAACTTTGTTCAAACAAAGGAAGAGGAAACCGAAATCTTAAAGGAAAAGGAAGAGAAACTGAAAGCATAAACAAGAAAAAGGAAAGAAAAACACAAGCATGTATGGTCCAAGACCAAGTTGTTTCAAGCTTTAGAGGTTTCTCACATGGCATCAACAAGCCATTATCTTGAAACCTCATCATCAAGCTAAAGTTTTTCTCATGAAAAGGCTCCAAGGTCGAAAACAAAAGGAAGAAGAAAGAGTTTTGAACCAAGAGAAAACTAAAACTTTCTTGAAGAAAACAAGTAAAAACTTTGAAATAAAACCCCTACCTAAGGAAGTCTTGAAAGAGATGAAGGAAAGCTTGAGTTCTTGAAGGTTTGAGAAGACAAAATCTTCTCTTGGATGTGGATGTGTGTTCGGCCAAAGAGGAAGCTCAAGGAAGATGAATTTTCCTTGAGTTTGTAAGCTTGGAAATGGAAAGTTTGAGTGTTTAAGAGGTGGTTTGAGGTGAGAGAGTGGTGGTTTAAGGTTGTTTGTGGTGGTTTGTGATGGTGGAAGTGTAACACCCTGAAATTTATTTAAAAATTAATTTAAACTTTAGTAGTCATAATTTTAAAAATCTAACGTTTAGCAACGATGAGGGTGGCCCAACAAACATTTTTTTTAAAAAAAAACTTTGCTGGGGTGAATAGTAACCTTGCGGGCCCCATCAGCCCGAGAGGTTAAAACCTGTATTCAAGCCTCAGAGGTGCCCCAAATTAGGAAAATATGGGAATAAGGTTAGGAATAGAGTGGGAATGATAATTTTATACTTAAAATTAATTTTTGGGCAATATCTGTTCAATTGGGTACTGTGTTTTTCCTTCATAAATTTCGGTGTGTGATTTTTAACATTTAAGATGTTTCCATCACCACCAATGGATGATATCCACCTATTTAGGACATGTGGAAGGCCATGATTTAATCTTGGAATCCAAGATTAAATCTTAGCCATCCATTTTGCTTTATTACATAAATGATTACTACTTTACAAAATATCTTCAAAAGCATTCAATACAAAAGAAACAAGCCATTAACTCCTCCTCCAAGCCACCTAACCTGATCACTTCTTGTAACACCCTAACTTTCACCTCACACGCTCGAGTCGCATTTGGCTAGTTATTAGACGTTACGCCTTTTGTTTCAGAACTTGACTTATCTTTATTTAAAATACGGGTAATAAAATATGGCTAAATTTTTCTTTTTGAATTTAAGATTTAAAATACGAGCCACGCGTGCGCATACATAACGATTAATACACACAAGATATAGCCAACATATACACATTATCATAGCATATAGAAACAAGTCATGGAATAGTCACAACATAATTTATATTAACATATCATAGTCACATTATAACGACGATGCCCTTCGAACATGAGGACATCTCAAGATACTAAACATAACAAAAGATGAACGTACACGAACCCAACGCTAGACATTACTATAACTTTTCTAGACTAATCTTCGTGCTTCCGCTTACCTCTAACCCGGGTAGCGTGTTTCCTGCTCGCCTCACAAAGGATCACGAACATCCGCATCACTCGCCTCTGACACGGAAGAAAGGAAAAGGGATGAGAAATCTATATAAGATTCTCAGGCTTCCCAACTCTAACACAAGTGTCATCGTCATCGCCCCAGCCACTTCGGTTTCGTATAAAAGGGTGTTCATGCATAGGTTCAATTTTAATTTCTCAAAGCTTATTATCCGAAGTGGGTTTCTTTTAGCATGTGTCTTAATGTTATGAATGCACAATATTGTATGTATGCATGGCATACATACACATAGATAACACATTTTACTTAATCAAAGCATCAATGAAACTTCAACGAAACGTATGCATGTGCATCTTTTACTTTATCATAATTGAACTTGTGAGTTCATTTCATGACTTTTCACTTTTTCATTTTTTTTTTCCACACCCTTGTCATAGCCACCAAAATCCATCCAACATGCCGCCTCTGATTTTATCATAGCCACCAATCTCCTAATCACCTATCGCCTAGGAATGAGCTCACTAACTAGCCGTCGCTAGATTTATACGGGAAAAATAGAAGGGGAATCATATCTCTTTCTTGGATCATCCGACAACCCTTAACTCGGGAAGTCATAATGGGATCATTTCCTCATTAACATATCTCTTTTCTTTCTTCGAAACGTATCAACCGGTTAAGACCAGTGACTTTGTCCGCTTCAGATGGCTCACGTCCATACCCCCCCACTGTTTTACTTCCTCACCATAACAGGAGAAATGCGTTTCGGCATATAACTTTTACATTAACATACCATTTATGCAACATGAGCATGGAATCATTTTAAAACATATCATATACTTTTCTCATATGTAACGTTATAACATTTCAAGTAACATTCATCACGTCATATACATTTCAAGTAAATAATCAAGTAAGACTTCAATACACATAGGCATTCTCATCATAATTTCATTTCATCATATCATATACATTCCCATTAAGTAATCATGTAAAGGCAACATCACATAAGCATCCATATCATAGGTTCATCACATAAACACTCATTTTTGGCACATTTAGGTCCTGTAACGATAATAAGACAAAACCTATTTCTGGAAAAGAAGAACATAATGGTAATCGATTACATGAACTGGTAATCGATTACATGAGTCTGAAACTGGTTTGGGTAAGAACACCCTTGGTAATCGATTACACCTATTGGTAATCAATTACTAGAACCCAGAATCTCATAAATTGCTTCCTGGTAATCAATTACATAACCCAGGAATCGATTACCAGAATCCCTTTTTAAAAACTAAACTTTCTAACACATTATCAAGTATCCTTCCTTTCCAAAAACACTTTATCACACCTTTCTAAAAACTCTTTGAAATCATTATCATATTTTCACAATTTAAAACCAACATTGTAACATAACTAAGAAATAAATCTCAACACTCATAAAAACAAACATAAAGGAAACTACTTCATATTCTTTATTTTATTGCTCATAGGCTTCAATCTAGCGTGCATTCTAAACGCCGACCAACTTTAAGGTTGGCAAGGGTAAGCTTAGAGCTTTTTGAAAACATGTGATTAAGTTCTTCAAACAACTTTTAGTGATCTACTTCACATTTATATCAAACTTTTTGTAACAAAAGGAAATGGAAACCGAAACCATTAAGGGAAATAAGGAAACAAGAACCGAAAACTTTGAACAAGGAAAGGAAAGGAAACTGAAATCATTTATGGTCCAAGACCAAGTTTTCAAGCTTTAGAGGTTTCATTGTGATGAACTCAAAGTCATCATCTAGAACTCTCATCATCAATAGCCTTGAAGGCCGAACATGTAAGGAAAAGAAAGAACTTGAAAGAAAACTCCCTACCTAGTGGTGAAGAGGAAAGCTTGGTTCTTGAAGCAAGTTGAGAAGAACAACTTCTTCCTTGATGCTTGATGATTTTCGGCCAAGGCAAGGAGGCAATGAGGATGAGGTGTTTTCTTTGTGAGCTTGAAGAGGTGAAGAAAGGAAAGGAACTCTTGAGTCTGAGAGAAAGAAAGAACTCAAGATTACTCTTTGAAGCTAATCTTGGCAAATGAACAAAAATGCAACCAAGCTCATCCAAGCATGGTATTTATAGAGGGAATGAGACCTTGTGGCTGATTTGGGAGGAAGGCTTGGCCTCATGTTCCATGAGGTGAGAGAATTTGCTTCATGGAGGCATGGTGAGGTATGGTGGAAAGTATGGGCAAGGCATGGGCATTTTTGTGTGTAAAAATAAATCAACATGTGAGGAATGGGGAGGGAATTTTTGTGAATTATGCAGCCAAGGGGAGGGAAAATGTACGTCCCAATTTCCCGTTAGAGTACAAATGACCGAAATGCCCTCTGAGGTCATTTTTACCCGAAATTCAAGGACAGCCCGCAACCCTCGAATGGGTCAACTCGATGTTTGAAGGGGATTATGCTGTTATGAATGATATCCGAGGAGAGAACCTCGTTTCTAAACTTTCGGCTCAAAATGACCAAAATACCCCTGCTGTCTACACGGGTAAAAGGTGCCGTTTGAGCCCGAACTTTTCCAGGAAGTTTAGAATGATGTTTATGAGCAATGTTTGATGTTTAGTTGGGCCCAAGGTTGAGTTTTAGTGCAAAATTACCATTTTGCCCCTAGAACAGTGTACAGTAAGCCTAATGACGCAATTAAGCAAACCTAAGCAATATTAGGCTCTAATCGAAGATTAATTTATTTCGATAATTAATCTAGAGTCAAAATAATTTATTAAGGTTAATTAGAACCTAAGATTGCTTAGATAAACTCTAATTGTATTCTTTAAATTCAAGATTTCTAGTCATGGAATCTTGAATAGTATTTTCTTCTCCAATTCCTTAAATTAAGGAATTGAGCCATACCTCATTTGACCAAAAGAATTATTTTAAATTACTAATCTAATAAGATTACCCTCCTAATCAAGTCTTGAACCACCTTAATTAACCATTTTCTCACCTAAACACTTGCTTACAAACTCCTAATCAAAACCTTAATCAAAGAAACACTTAAACACATCCTTAAACCACAATTACATGAACAAAAATCCCTTCCCCTTGGCTGATGTGTTGACCGAAAATCCCCCCTAAAAATGGTGCCACATGTTGATTTTTGATGCACTCCAAGCCCATGCCTTAGGCCATGCTTTGCCCATACCTTGCCCATGCTTCCAACCATGCTTGCCATGCCTAAGCCCATGCTTTTGTAAGAGATATTTTCCTCCTCCATTGACCTTGAAAAGCCATCAGCCATTCCCTCCCAAATCAGCCAACATGTCTCATTTTTCTATAAATACCAAGCCTTGATGAACCTTGTCACACTTTGGTTCACTTGGTAAGTTCACACTTCTTGCAAATCCTCTCATTTCCTCTCAAACTTCCTCACTTTGGCTGATTTCTCTCTTCAAGTTTCAAGAGGATTTTCCCTCTCCATCTCATCAAAAACTCAAGCTTTCCTTCCTCTCTTCAAGACTTCTTAAGGTAGGGGTTAAGTTTTGATGATTTTTGTTTGTGTTCTTCAAGAAAGTTCTAGTTTTTCTCTTGGTTTCAAACTCCTTTCCCTTCCCCTTTCTTTTTCGGCCAAGAGGCCTTTTTACAAAAAGAATGTGAGCTTGATGATGAGGTTTCAAGATAATGACTTGTTGTTGTCATGTGAGAAACCTCTAAAGCTTGAAACAACTTGGTCTTGGACCATACATGCTTGGATTTCCTTTCTTTTCTTGGCTTAAGTTTTCGTTTTCCTCTTCCTCTTTCCCTTAAGGATTTCAGTTTTTCTTCTTTGGATTTGAACAAAGTTTGTAAAATATGTCTAGTAGATCACGAAAGTTTTGTTAAGAAAGTTAATCTCATGATTTCAAAGAGCTCTAAGCTTACCCTTGCCAACCTTAAAGTTGGTCGGCCGTTCAGAATCCGCTAGATTGAAGCCTATGAGCAATAAAATAAAGAATATGACTTAGTTCTTGTAGTTTTGTTTAGACAAAGTGATGAACTTTGGGTCCATTTCCTTAAGCTTGATGATGAGTTCAAACCTTAAGATTTCTCTTGAAGTCTAGGTGCTAAGAACTCTAAAGCTTGCCTTATGATACATAATGGGTTGAGGTTTATGTTCCTCTAAAAGTCTTGCAAGAGCTCTAGCTAAGATAAAAACAAGATGCATTCATGTTTAAATTTATGTCTTGCATCTCATGTTTATTTTGATGCTATCACTAATTTCACAAGAGTAAATGAATGAACTTGCATTACCATATTTAAATTCCCAAGCTTGCATTTCATGTTTATATTTCAAGTCATCACTTAATCCTTAAAGATAATAATGAAGTTGCATCTCATATTTATTTTATGCTCTCACTTTACTTTCTAATGAAGAGTAAAATAAAGTGCATGGCATGTTTAAGATTTTGTCATCACCTAAATACTCTAGAGCTCAAAGACTTGCCCTAAGTATCCTAAAAGGGAAACTCCATTCAAAAAGAAATGGATGAGTTTTGGTATGATTCAATAATGGTTTGATTTTGTAAAATACATGAATAATTTCAAGGAAATGTTGGAAAACTGTTTTATGAGGTCTCAAGATGTTTAAAATAGTTTGGAATGTGTCAAAATCATGTTTTCTCAATTTCCTAGGTTTTGGTAATCGATTACCACCCATGTAATCGATTACCAGAAGGGTTTTGAAGGACTTTTGGTTTGGTAATCGATTACCAGAGGCAGTGTAATCGATTACCACGGCTTTTTCATGCCCAGAACCTTTTTGGAACCCTGTAATCGATTACCTTATAGTGTAATCGATTACCATATGTTCTTTATTTTTTGAAAAAGATTTAACTTAAGTAATCGATTACCATTATATGTAATCGATTACCCTTGTTTTGAAACCCAGAATGAATTGAGCTCCTGGTATTCGATTACTAGGAACATGTAATCGATTACCAGAACACCTTTTGTTTCCAAACATCCCAAGAGAAAACTAGTAACTTATATGCATTTCAACCCAAGAGATTATGTGATCTTATGGGTTCATGATTTCGGTTCTATGTTTGGCTACTGTATAAATGCTGTTCTAAGGTGTTAAATGTGTAAAATTATGTTGAGTGAAGCAAGGATCGATTTAGAGAAGTTGAAAAGAATAAGTAACTTAAAAAGGGATTAGAGATGAGAATTCTAGAACACCTTAATGCAAGAGATGCAAATCTGTTCTAGCATAATTAATTCAAGGATAAATGATTCATAATTAGTAAGACATGTACAAGATCCCTTCATAAATGATTAGGTGCTAATTTCTAAGTTTAAGATGATGATAAGAGATCTAAAGTGGTTTATAACTTAGAGAACATGCCTAGGAATCCCTCATAATTGATCTAAGAATTAATTATGGAGCCTTAGGCGAAGATGGATCTTAAAAAGGGTCACAAATGGAGATTTTAGAGCCCCTTAAGCATGATATTTTCTCCTTTTATGATAAGTGCTGATTGAAATTTTGATGGGTTCAAATCTTAGAGAAAAGTTTAAGTGCCAACCCCTTGAGGGTAATAATGATGCAAATACAAGTTTTAAGCCCGTAAGGGTCAAAGCATAAGATACTATGAGATAGGTGGACGAGAGAGTATGATTATGATGATGAACCTCGTGCACACTTATGATGATGTGATTATGTTAGTTCCTTGAGCATGAAACTTTATGTGCATAATTTGATTTGGTGATATGATGAAATGTTGTGTTTGAGATGCATAATGTTTCAAAGATATGAATGAAATTGAGAAATATGCTCATGTGAACTAGAAAGTTATTGCAATGAGAAAGTTCCATGAAAATGATGCATGTGACTGAAATTATGTGGCATGACTCAAATTTGAGGAAATTCGGAGAGTAGCTGTTATGCCGCGAATTTCCGTCAAATTTGAGGGACAAAAAGAAAGTTTTTGAGAAATATGAAGTTTAAAGTTATATGCCGACGCATTTCTCCTTCCTGAGGAGAAAGTAAACCCGTGGGGGTATGGACGTCGAGCCATACCGAGCGGACAAAGTCGTTGGCTTAACCAGTCGATGCGTTTCGAAGAATGAAAGTATATGATGTTTAAGGTGACACACCGAGACGTACTTCTCCTTCTGAGGAAACCGTGAGGGCATAGACATTAGCCTCCAAGCGGACAAAGTCGTTGGCTTAAAGTCGATGCGTTTCGAAGAAGGAAAAAGTCCCATGATGGGTGATCCTTAGGCCCCCTACCCGTACTTGGAGTCGGGATTATGATGATTATGATTATGTTTATGATTCGCTTATCAAGAGGATAAGTAAGAACTAGTGACGACTAGTTAAGGTATGAGCTCATAGCCTAGTTTAAGGGGTGCGGTTACTATTATGATTGGTGTCACAAGTATGAGAAAAGGAAAGATGTTCAAGAGAAAAGTTACATGCCACTTATATGTTGTTTGATTTTGTTTGATTTACCTAAAGTACTGCCATGCATCCATGAACTATTATGTTGCATACATGCATTAAGAATCATTATAAAAGACATGGACCTTGGATAAATACCTTTGTGAAAACCTCATAATGAACTTATGCATGCTTAACCTTTTCATAATAAACCCAAGGTTCCTGGGACGTAAACGATGACACTAGGATAGAGGTTTCCCTATGAGATTCTTTAGCAAGAATTCTCACCCCTCTCTCTTTCCTTTCCGTTACGTCTTCAGATATCGATGGCGTCGTTCGTGATTTTTGTTGATGCGCCCGTGTGGGAGGTGCACTTGACCCAGATCACCAGTCATACCACTTTGAGGGTCATGTATGCGCATTTTTGCATATGTGGGACGCCGTTTGCCTTTCCAGTCTCCAGCTTCAATTCACCCGACCTCCCCTTTGGCGACGACATGATTTTGAGAGGACGACCCGACGAGAGAACGTCGCCCATCGGCATCTTCGGTGCAAGGAACCCCGAGTATCTCCGCCGAGACGTTCGAGACGACCCATCAGAGGATCTTCCCTCTCATCCTCTCTCGGAGGGTTCCGCCGTAC